>MINK01173658.1:0-26574 GCA_001735545.1 Phormia regina
ACAATGCAATTGTTAAGGAATTTTTGCGATAACAAAACACCAGCATAGAAAGTCAACATAAGTTTTTTTTTTTTTGGTGTTTTATTGACAAAATTATTATCAGAAAAAAGGAAAACTTTTACTTTTGTTAAAAAAACAGTACCTATAATTATATTACAATAAACAGGGTGTAACTTTCATGTGAAAACTTTTTTATTATATTTTATGTATTTTTTTTATTGTTTTAATAGAAAAAATAAATAAAGATTAATTTCATTTACTAATCTTCAGTACAATAAAATAAATTTGATAATTTCGTTTTTAATAAATCACGTGTTATTTTGATTGTCTATCTATCAAATATTTAAAAAATTAAACAAATTGTGATTTTTTGCTATTTTATATATTGAGTCATAATAACGTATAATTAACAAAAATTACTAAATATTTTTAAAGCGATAAAATTTGATTTGGTACATTTTTAAAATCACGCAGAAAAAAACAAACAAAAATTTTATTTTAAAATCTTGAAATAGCTACTTATTTTAAAATTTAAACAATTACCTTAAACTATTGTTACAATTATTTAGCATCTTAGTAATTTGTTAACATTTTTCTGAGCTTCTAAAAGATAAGATTATATAACATTACATTCAACTTAATTCAATTATTCACGTAAGTGAATAAGATATTATACCTTTTATTTTTCACAAATTAAAAAAAAAAAATTCATTATCAGTTAATTAAAAAAAAAAAAAAAATTGCGTCATTATCAGTACAAAAAAATTGTTGCTGTAATTTGCAAAAGATAAAAAACAAACACACAAACAAAATAAGAATATTAAATATTTTCAAAGAAAACTTTTTAAAAGTTATTTAGTATTATTTGAGACAAACAACACAATACATAATAATTTTATTATAAAGAAATTCCTAACAATTTATTAATATTTAAACAGAAGATATATAAAAAAAAAATCTGCAAAAATGTTATAAATAAAATTAAAACAAAACTAAATAAAACGAAATATATAAAACAAAGTATTTTTTAATTTGTATGAAATTAAATTAATTAAAATTAAAAAAATAAATTAAATAAATCAACTCTAAATACCAAAGAAAGAAAAAAATGTTTGATTTACCACCAAAATGTCCAGCATTGGCTAATAAATTAACGGGCATATTTGGTTGGCGTCATACCTATAAAGTCTCAGCCAAACATGAAGGCATACAACATGTCTATTTACAAAAATCCTATTCATTAACATTACCAACCAAAAGACCACCATCACCATATGGTTATATAAAGGTAAATAATATATACAATATACTTATATAAATACATATATACATACATGTTTGAACTGTACTTATAGAAGTTTGCATATTGAAAAAAAAAAAAATCATTAAAAAAATTTAAATTAAAAAAAAGTTATTATATTCTTATGGTAATGTTTATATGGTTTTTCTTTTTCTGATTTTTTTTTTTTTTTTTAATATTTTATCATAAATGACAATTGTTTTTTTTTGTGTTAAGGCAGTGGCCATATTTCCGGTTGTGTACAATATAGGTTTTTAATAACAATTTTTATTATTATTATTAAAAAAATGTAATTTTACACCATTTCTAATAATGTGAGACCACATTACCACATTACACTCAGTAGGGTTCTTATGTTAAGCAAATCAAAATACTAGATATTTAAAATGTTTTAAAACCTAACATTTTATGTCTTTAGTTCTATAATTTATCCTTGATTCAGAGTATTTGACTTATATTTTCTTTATTAAATATTATTTAAATTTAAAACTCACCTCAAAATTTAACCTACATAAATTTAAAATAAAATTAAAAATTCTATTAAAAAAATTTGTTAAATTGTTTAACAATTTATTTTTGATTTTCATGCTTCGATTGTTCCCTCATATTATGATGCAATTTTTGTTTTGTTAGGTTTTCTGTATTTGTATTGGTATTTTTATCTTGTTTTGTCCAAATGTTTGGTCTATTTATTTTGTTGTTTTCTTTTTGAATAGTGGTTAACATTGTGTATAAATTTTTGTTTTTTTCCCATCGGCCTTTTGTTGAATCAAAAATGCAACACCCCCACAATTTTTATTTATTGAAAAATGTAACACATTTTTTTTTTAAAGAATACAATTTGGTGTTAAACATGAGTCATTTATTCTATATTACCTATATTTTATTATTTATTACATTTAACTTCAAATTGCATTTTTTATGGTTGATGAAGAAAAAGGCGGCAAAATAATTTGATGTGTATATTGTCAACAATAGATATACGAAAAAAGATCTAAAATTTAAAAGTTTTGATGTAATTTGTTTCACAATTTTGAAATGATTTTTTATAAACATTATTACAAAAAGTTATAACCACCAGCTTCGAATTTTTTAAATATATTTTTGGTTTCCCTACTTAAAATACCCTCAGATTTTTAAAATCTCATCTAATATAATTAACAAATTTAAATAAATTTGTCTACATTCTTTAATTTAATTTTTTCCATATTTATTTATTATTTAAATTCCAAATATTATCTTTGCTTTTCCACCGAAAAGTATTTATAATATGTATTCATTAATATTCTGTCATTATCGCCAGACACAAGACCATACATGATGTTATTTTACTTATCAATTTAAACTTCCTTTACAATACCCGAATTATATAAAAAAATCAAGTCACGTTTTTTAAGAAATATGTATTACAACAACTCATCTACAACTTATTTTTTTATTAAACAATTATTTAAAACAAATTCTTATAATTCTAATAACTAATTATTAAATATTTTCTCTTATCATTTTACAGGATCCCGATTCATGGGTATCAGTACATCATTTACAAACACAATGCGGCATATTAGATCCAGACGATTGTGTACGTGATGTAGCCGATGATCGTGAATATATACATGCTAGTTTTGAAGATTCTGGTCCGGATCCAGGAGTGCCACAAGGTGGTGGTGATGGTGCTTCGGGTAGTTCATCAGTTGGCACCGGATCTCCTGATATCTTTCGTGATCCCACAAATACCGATGCGCCCACAAATGGTGCCCATAATGATAATTCCACACCTCATATTGAGGTAACCAGTACGACGGCTTGTCCTATGACAGGATTGGGATTACAGGTCAGACGTAGTAGTGATCCAAATTTGTTGGCTTCTCTTAAGGCGGCTGAAAATGGAAATAAACGTTGGTCGGCGGCGGCACCACATTGTGCTGGTGATTCTCCCGAACGTGTGCATATAGAAAAGGCTGGTTATTTACCTCCACAGTGGGAAGAAGAAGATGATGGTCATCATCAGGCACCACCTGTACCAGCACATCAACCCTTTGCTAGATCTGGACGTCTATCTATGCAGTTTTTAGGTGATGGTACTGGCTACAAATGGATGGATGCTGCTGAGAAATTGCAACAACAGCAACATATGCAACAACATGCTCAACAGCAACAGCAGCCCTCTAGAGAATATCAACAGCAATTTTTCTCTAGTAAATCTTTGCCTCGGGAAAGTACACGCAAAGAACCTTTGGGCCAAGCCTATGAATCCATACGGGAAAAAGATGGTGAAATGCTTTTACTCATCAATGAGTATGGCAGTCCTTTGGGTTTAACCGCCATTCCCGATAACGAACATGGTGGTGGTTTATTGGTACAAAGTGTAGAGCCTGGTAGTCGCGCTGAGCGTGGACGTTTACGCAAAGGAGATCGTATATTGGAAATTAATGGTACAAAACTTATGGGCCTAACCGAACAAAAAGTTCAGGAATATTTACGCAAAGCTTTAGAATCTTCGGAACTAAGAGTTCGTGTTATAAGAGCCAATACCAAGGGTTCGAAAAATCGCCGTAGAGACTCCAAGGTGGCTGAAATGATTGAAGCTGAAGAGAAAATGGCCTCAAGTTTAGAGAGTAAAGTTGCCACAGTTTCTCCTACACGAAAACCAAACACTGCACCAGTTGGAGCCTCTTTGCAAGTAGCTAATACACGTAAATTGGGCCGCAAAATTGAGATTATATTGAAGAAGGGTCCCAATGGTCTAGGATTTTCCGTAACAACTCGTGATAATCCCGCTGGAGGTCATTGTCCCATCTATATTAAGAATATTTTACCCAGAGGAGCAGCCATAGAAGATGGTCGTTTAAAACCTGGTGATCGTTTGTTAGAAGTTGATGGTGTGGCCATGACGGGTAAAACTCAAACAGATGTGGTTTCCATACTAAGAGCCACACAACCAGGCGCTACTGTAAGATTAGTGGTATCTAGACAACAGGAATTGGCGGAACCAGAAGAAAGAGAAATTGTAAGTATAAAATTTAATAATTTTTAAATATTTTTTTTATTAAATTAATTATATCAATTCTTTAGAATTTCGAGAACAAAGAAAATGAATTTGATTCACCACCTAAACCTCCAGCTCCGGTACTACCTGCCTCTATGCAAACGTATCAACAACATGATATTAAAAAGTCGAATAGTGCCCGTTCGCTATTCGAACAACATCAGCAACAACAAAATCATAATCTAAATGAATCTCAACATTTTATTGATGCTGGTAGTGAATCGGCAGCATCAAGTGTAAGTTTTATTTTGAACAGTAAGAAATCATATTAAAGTGATATTAATAAAACATCCCTTTATCCTTTCAATAAAAACAGGACAGCCTACAAGCTGATATATCTTGTACCCGTAAATTACTCACTCTTCACATACCCGTACACGATACCGAGAAAGCTGGTCTTGGAGTCAGTGTTAAAGGCAAAACAAGTTCCAATATAACTGGCTCATCAAACGGCAGTTCCAATGGCTCCATGAAAAATGATGGAGATTTGGGTATTTTTGTTAAGAATGTTATTCATGGTGGTGCAGCGTCCAGAGATGGACGTCTGCGCATGAATGATCAACTGATACGTGTAAATGGTGTTTCATTACTTGGACAGAGTAATGCTGAAGCTATGGACACTTTAAAACGTGCCATTGTTAACAATCCGGGTAAACATCCTGGTATGATCACTTTGGAAGTTGCACGCAAAATTCCCAGATCAGCCAGTTCGGGTAACATTTTGGAAAACACCAATGAAAGCTCAAATACCAGTGAAAATAGTGGAGCTACAGTGATTTACTTAAGTCCCGAGAAACGATCAGCAGATAAACGTAATAGTGGCAGTTCAAATAGTGAAATGAATCGGTGAGTTGTTTGTAATTTTAACTAAATGATCATTATAATAATTTTGTACATCTATTAGTTGGAGCAACCCCGTTTTGGATAGACTAACCGGTGGTGCTTGCTCTGGCAATTCAGGACAAAAAGGTCGTTCAACTGCAGCTGCTGCAACAAACTCCGCCACAGGCGTTAAGAATAGTGCTGTTCATGCTCTACGCAATGAGAGCTATTATATGGCCACTAATGAAACCTGGTCACCAGCTTTACATCACCAACAACACGTCAACAATTCGGTATTAATTGAACACGATCCCGAGCCAATATCACCGTAAGAAAACTGAATTCATAATTAAATCTTCAATAAAATTTTATTGATTTTTATTTCCTTCTAACAGAACACTACCACTTCGTCCCAATGAATCTATAGCTTCTAGTATAATCAATAATACAGTTTCATCTAGTAATCCATCTAATACAGCAGCCCCACAAAATTTTGATGCGACTTATTCGTCACAGCTTAGTCTTGAAACGAATAATTCAGGGGTAGAACATTTTAGTCGTGACGCTTTGGGTAGACGTTCAATATCTGAAAAACATCATGCTGCCTTAGATGCACGAGAAACGGGCACTTATCAGCGTAATAAGAAATTACGTGAAGAAAGAGAACGTGAGAGGCGTATTGCCCATACTAAGTCAGCAGTGTTCAGTGGTTCTATGGAATCTTTGTCGGCACGCATTGCCGAGGCAAATGCTAGAATACCCGGTTATAAACATGCTAAAACCAATTCAGGTATTGAACAACAACAGCTACAGTCTGAAGCTAGAGATCAAGTGGGCGATTTAGGACCTTCATTGGGTTTAAAGAAATCATCTTCTTTGGAATCTTTACAAACCATGGTACAAGAAATACAAATGTCTGAAGAACCAAGAGGAGGACCCACCACACTGAGAGCTCCTCGTGGTAGAGGACGTGAAGAGAGTTTAAGAGCGGCTGTAGCCAGTGATCATGATGTGAAGAGTAAGTACAGTTTAATTAACTCATTAAATAAATTTATAATTTAATGATTTTTACATTCAAAGAAGCCAAACAAACTTGGCTTTTAGAAGATGGTGATGCTGCAGAAGGTGGTTTTACTCAACGCAATGGTCCGTTTCAAAGTTCCCTTAACGATGGAAAACACAAATCAAGAGCCAAAAAACCTGGCATTTTACGAGGTATTGGCTATATGTTTCGTTTTGGAAAAAATCGTAAAGATGGTGTAGCACCCGCTGAAACCCAGCCACCCATAACAAATAATGCTGCAAATGAAAGAACTCCTGCCAATAATCAAATACCAGTTGCTGCTTTAGCAGCTCTAGATCGTAATGCGAAATTAGCTCCACCCGCTTATCAACCTCCACCACCACTACCGCCAGCAAATGCCAATGGTACAGGTGGTGGAGGAGGTTCTGCCGGACATGTTGATAATAGCACAAATGGTGGCATACATCAAAATGATATTTTCAATCATCGTTATCAACACTATTCCAACTATGAAGAGTTACAACATAATCATCATCAACAAATTAGGTGAGCGAGAGTTTAGTTTTTTCCTTAAATTGCATTTAAAACAAAACTGCTTTTTTGAAAATAATAAAAAAAAAATAAATTAATGGGATAAAGGAGCCAAAACTACATGTTAACATTTAAAAATATTTTATATGTACAAAAGCAATAAAAACATTAAACAAATTTTAATAATTTCTTATGCATTTTTTGGTTTAAATAATAAAAAAACAACGTTTACATTTCATAACCTTTTATTTCATTGCGTTCTTGGTCATGTCTTTCCAAAAACTCTTGTTAAAAAAATACTTAAAAAAAATAAATAAAAATTGTAAAAAATCAAACTCTTTCCATTTATCGGTTATAGTGATGAAAACTGCTCAAATAATGATGTTTTGTCGGAATCAACCTTAGAATGCATGCGTCAACAAGTGCTTAGACAACGTCTTAAAGTCGAAGCTGAAAGGTAACTTTTTATTAAAACTTCTTTTTTGTTTTGTAACAACAAATACACATTTTGTTGAATTTTCTTTTTTTTTTAAATTTGCTTTCTTAGTTTTAGTAGCTTTTTTTTTAATGGTTTACAAGTAGATTTCAATAAAATTTTTATTTTTGATTTTGTTACTAGAAAAAATTCCATAATATTGTATTCAGTTTCATTGAATATTATTTTATCTTTTCCAACAAAAATTGTAATAATGATGAGAGATTTAATGTTTCGATCGGAATCATTTCCTCTCATTTAAAATTTATTTGATTGTAATGAGTTATAGAGTTTTCTAAATGCATTCGTATTTTGATAAACGCAAATAGTGATTATTTGTAGCAGTTTTATTTATTGTTTTATTTTAAATTATATAATTTTGCTTTTATTTATTTATTTTTTTCTTAATATTGGCTGCATGTAACTTTGCTTTTTACCCATTTCTTTTGCCATAATTTAAAATTATTATTTTTATATATTAATTTATTTACTATCTAAAACTTTTTTATCTATTTTCATGAAAATTAAAAAAAAAAAATACTTTCTAACGCTTTTTAATAAAAAAAATTAAAAATAATAATAAAAATGCATAAATATTTGGCTGGGCTTTTATATTCTACCATCTACATCTACAATTATTGTAAATATTTTTGATATTTATATAAATGAATATACATATGTATGTATATGTATGTGTGTATGTATAAAAATACTAATAACAGTCGTCGTCATCAACATTATCATTCCCAACGTAGTGCACGCTCACAGGATATTAACTTCCAACAATATCAAACGAACAGCAACCACAGCAGCAATAACACAAGTCTACGTTCAAACTATTACGATTACGAAACAGCACAACACAATTTAAGTCAAGGATCATCCGTGCTTAACAATAGTTTTCAACAACGTACAGGCAGTATTAAACACAATGGTCATGCGGGCATAACTATAAATGCCAGCCAACATCAACATCCTCCTCATCATCAGCAACAAGCCTCCTCCATTTCACAAAGTCAGGCACATTGGAGAACAGCTGCCATGAATGGTTTTTCACCAGCCAATTTGAATAGTAGTGCTCGTAGTCGAGGACCCTTTATAACTCAAGTCACTTTGGGTGGTTCTTCGAATGCGAATAACATTGCTGCCGGGCAGCAACAACAATCACAGCCTACCTATCAAACGGTACAAAAACATAATCAACCACAATCTCAGTATTCGGGTGCCGTAGCTGGACCGCAACATACAGCTTCAAAAGTGTGACTATAGGCCAACGTTCTTCGTCAGTGTCTAGGCGAAGACGTTGTTGTTCGTGGCTTAAGCAGTAATAGAAAAACTACTACTTCAACTAATATTGCAACCACAAGTACTACTGCTACTCCAACTGCTAATAATTCCAATACAACTACTAATTGCTTTAATCAAGGTGGTCAAAATTGTTCAATCATTAATACTAAAGAACAAGCAGATGTTAATGTAAAAGAAGAAAATGAAGACGATGATGAGGAGGACGAGGACGAGGATATTGTAGAAATTTTTTATTTTGCCACCGAATGCTAAACTAACAAACAAAAACAAACCAACAGACAAAATGTTGTATGTCTACAAAAATCCTTAGCTTTTAATAATAATAATAAGTCATAATTATTAATGGTGAGTTAGTTGTGTTTATTTAATAACTACTATTAGATTTAGTAGTTAAACCCTTTTTTTTTTCTGTGTATACTTTGTTAAACATTTTTTTCTTGTTTTATATATATATATTTGTTCTTACTCTTAATTACTAAAATTTACAACAAACAATTTACTTTTTCAAAAGCAAGTGCAAATTTTTGAATCTTTTATTCAAAAGTAAAACGAAATTAAAAGAAAAGTTCTTTATAAATAAAAAAACAAAAACAAAAAGCAAACGAATATAATATATAGATTAATTTAACTAATACTACTACATTACTTAAACTTAAAAATATTTGACTAGAGACTGTTTATTATTAAAGAAATTTAAAATTATAAAAATTAATTTTAAGTGGGTATTTTTTTTCCAAAAAGAAAATTTACTTTTACATAGAAATTATGTATCTTAAATAGGTTTTGTTAAGATTTAAAGTGAACAAAACCTCTATTCAAAATTGTTCTATTTTCAATTTAAAAAAAATAATAAACTAAAACTTTAAATATAGATATTTTTAAAAGTTTATCTATTGATGTTTCCCGCAAAAAAAATTATTAACTTTTCCGTCCTCTTATAAGAATTATTCTAATGTGTTTTCTTTCACAATCTTTAAATTTTAAATTACATTCAACATAGAATTATATAAAATGTCAGTCCTTTTTAATCAATAGATGAAATTAGCTTGAATTATAAAATAAATTGAAACAATTGAACAATTGAAACAATATTATTATATCAAATATATTTATAACACATCAAATTATTAAATTGAATTAATTTTTAATTTAATTATTAACATTAAAATTTTATAATAATATAAACACTAAGACCTCTTTTAAAAATAAAAAATATTTTGAAATTTATTTATTAAAAAATTTCATTCTATATTTTATTTTTATAAAGGGATAATTTATTTTTTGGAAAATTTATTTTTGGAAAAAAATACCCATTTCGTATTTGAAATTATAAACCGATCCATTTACAAAAGTATTTGACATAATTGTAACAAATTTATTATACACAAAAAACTCAACATGTATACCAACAATAATAAAATTGTAAAAGAAATAAAATAAATTCTAAAATTGTTTTAAAAACATAACTATAAAAATTATATATATATATACAGGTTGTTAACATAAAGTTTGAAGAGATTTTTGTAGAAAAATCCAAACGAATACTTTAAAAAATGTTATTTAAACTAAAACATAAAATAAAAAATCCTAAAATCGAAAAATTTATCTTGAAATTTAACTGAAAAGCTGTCAACAATATTGCAAAGGATATGAGTTTGTTAGATATTTAAATTAAAAAAAAAATAATAATAATAAAAATAACATAGTAAAACTGTGATTATAAATTTCAAAACAGTTTGTAAAATTATATTTTTAAAAATAAATAAAAAAAATTATAAGTAAAAAAAAAAAAACGAAAAATGAAAGCAGTTGCTACATTCCAAATTAGTTTTAATTGTATTAATAATAATTAAAACATAATTCCATTTAGTTTTTTTAATTATATAAATATATTTGTAATAAAAAATTATAAATTATATAATATAAGAAATATTAAAATAATTTCAAACAGAAGTAAACGAATAAATAATTTTTACTACTTAAACATATAAATAATTTTTATTTTTATTTTTTTTTTTATTAATATTTAATATAATACTAAAAATTTCTTAAAAGAAAAACCCGTCAGCAGCAATATTTACTGCTTTTATTTAATTTAATTTTTTTTTTTTTTCATTAAAACTTCTTTATATATATATTGTTTTTGTATCATTTATGTTAATTTTTCACCGGATTTAAATTTATGTAGATTTTGAAGCTAACTTTTGAAAAGAATTAATTTAAAATGAATTCTAATCTTAAAAATTCTTTTAATTAGCAAAATTTATACCAACATATATTTGAAAATGGTGTAGAATTAAATTTTTTGTTTTTGTTTCATATGTGTTTTTTTTTTTTATTTTTATTTTTATTTTTTTGTTTTTTTTTTTAATGTAAATAATTCTTGAAAATTTTCATATTTTTTTAATAACCTAATAAAATTAATTATTTACTTAAAGTTATTTCTCAACGACCATTTTTTTATATTTTACATATTTGTTTTTAATATGTCTTCATGTTTAAATTCATATTTTTAGAATTATCTAATGTTTATGTATTTTTTTTTTTATATATAAATAACCATATAACCATTTAATATTTAATTGTATAATTTAATTTAATGTTAGTATTATATGTGTACGTTTACCTATGTATTTCGAATTAACTCTTAAGTACGATTATTGATAAATTTTGTTTAAAATTTCTTTGTATCCAAATATGAATTAAAAAAAAAAAAAAGATATAAAATATAAAAAAATATATAAAAATTATTGAAAACAAAATTAACAAACCCTTTTTGTGTTTTTAATTAAATGTTTTAAATTTATGTCGTTATTAATATTTATTAGATTCATCAGACCAATCACGTTTTTTTTTTTTTAGTTTTCCTTTATTATTAAACAACTTTTTTGCATTTAATTATAAAAGGGGGATTTTTAAGTTGTGTCTGGTGTAAATAGTTTAGCAAGTTTTATTACTAAGTGCAATTTGAAATCTAATTTGATCAAACTTAATATATAGTTGTTGTATATAATTTGAATAATAAAATATAAAAATAATTTAAATTAGCATGTGTCTCCGATCTAAATACTTTTAAGAAATTAACTTAGAAGTAATTAAAATATTTTGTCGTATTAGATAAAAATTAAATATTCTGTTGATTATTGACCTTATTTAAGTTAGAAAAGAATAATAACTTTATAAATGAAAAAATTATTTCACAATCCCCAATTATTTGAGCTATTTTAAAAAATACATAGTTACATAGTTTAGATAGTTTGTCTTTACAAATTAAACATGCTTTAATAGTTACTTAAAAAACATAAGTTATGTTTTTTTCATAGATTATTTAAGTAATTTTAGTTTGCAGCTAAATGAAAAAATGCTTTTTAGTAATAAAAATAAAAACATAAGTACATATGTACATACATAAAAGATATTATAATGAGTTTTATTTTAAAACAAAGATTATATCGTAGATTATTGACATAGATATAAAACTTAAAAAATCAATTGAAAAAAAATCAAAAAGTCACACGTACTATATTTGTTTTAGTTTTAAAATTTGTTACTAACACATTCATAAACTTAAGTCTTTGGTCTCAGGTTTTTTGACAACCAACTTATGTTTTTAACAACAGAATTTCATATATATGTTATAATCTATGGGTTATATGTTGGTGAGTATCTAAAAAATAATTTATTATATGTACAATACAAAATTTTGGAAAATATTAAAATTTCTCATAATAGTCGTAGTAATAATTAAATGAAAATTGTCTCATTAAGGAATGAACTTAAAATGTTAAATAAAATTTGACACATCGGTAAGTGGGAAATGAAATTTGAGACATGGATAGACTAGGTAGTACTCTTTAAAATTATGCTGAAAATTACTATCTTCAGCCAGCAGAAGCTGAATTATTAAATTGTAAGTAAAATAGTTTAAATTATGAGTAGTGAGCATGGCAGTGGACAATATCATTTTAGTCAGACAAATAGCCAAGATTTGTATCTATCCAACTGAAAAAGAATTAGCTCAAAATGTCGTATACTTTTCCAGTTATAACAAAAATACCATAATCTTTATTATAATTCCACCTTCTATCAAATCCTGTTTACCTGTTAGTTGTGTAAGTAAAATTTTGTGTTTTTGATTTGAAACTTAAATATGACGCTTACGAGTGTTGTTCATAATTTCAGCTATAACTTCCTTTGAATTCCATAGTTACAGAAATGAATTTGACCACGTGGAAAGGGTGGGTAAATGGACTATTAAACATGGTTTTCGAAAATTATATGGCCACGCCCAATAGCGATTGAAATGCTTAAACATAATCTTTATTATAATTCCACCTTCTATCAAATCCTGTTTACCTGTTAGTTGTGTAAGTAAAATTTTGTGTTTTCGATTTTTGAAATTAAATATGAACTACAGAGTGTTGTTCATAATTCAGCTATAACTTCTTTGAATTTCAATTTTCAGAAATGAAATTTGACACGTGGAAAGGGTGGGTAATGGACTTTAAAATGTTTTCGAAAATTATTGGCCACGCCCAATAGCGATTGAATTATGAAGCTGTAAGTGAAAAACGTTTAAATTATAAGTAGTGGGTGTGGCAGTGGGCAGTGTGTTAGTCAATCAAATAGCCAAGATTTGTATCCATCCAACTGAAAAAGAATCAACTCAAAATGTCGTATACTTTTCCAGTTATAACAAAAATACAACAATCTTTAGTACAATTCCACCTTCTATCAAATCCTGTTTACCTGTTAGTTGTGTAAAGTTTTGTGTTTTCTTCGGTTTTTGAAATTAAATATGGCCTGCAGAGTGTATGTAGTCATAATTCAGTTATAATTTCTTTGTATTCCATTGTACAGAAATTAAAATTATTAGCCACGCCCACTGGCAACATATACTCAAACTCTTGTATATGTTGTGTTAAAAATTTTGCAATTTTTATGAAAAAGATAAACCGAATTTGATATAAGGTCAGTAGCAAAAGAACTATTTTAATATCCAGATTAAAGTGTTGCCCACCATCACACGAAACGGAATTTTTTAGAAATAAATATGTTACTTCTGATCGACCTTTTGGATTTGCATGGAGTGCACAATGTGAAGTTTGGAAGATGGACCGAACAGACCCCTCATGGGCGGAGCTAAAGGGGCCTCTAACATAAAATTCTTTTAATCGCAATTTTTTTCGTCCAAAAACACAATAATTTGCAAATTCAAAATCTTTTATTTTTGGATTCGGCAAAGATATCGACTTCAAATTTTTTCATTAAGTAGATAATTTTGTTCTTTTATTCGGTGGGAAGTTCTACGATATATATGAAAAAAACTGTACCAAGAACATACAAAATGTGCATAATTAGGAAAGTGTAAATTATTATAGAAAAATATTAAATTATTGCTGAATAAACGTGGCAATAAAAACTCTTTTGGCTTTAATTTTTTTTAAATATATAATCGTAATATGGTTGTCACAGCCATACTTTTAAAATCTATATCAATTTCTGTTAATTAATTGCTTTTTTTAACAAAATTTAAATTATAAATTTTTATTGCACATATTTTTTTATTTTTTATGACTAAGCTAATAATTTCACTAGTTGGAAATTTAACTATTAATTAAAATCACAGTTTAAAATAATTCCTTGCTCATTTCCAACGATTGCCCATAGATTTAGAATTTTTATTTTGTTGACTATTTTGGGCCTCTTCTTGAGCAGCTAACTCTTCATCCAATAACAATTCAAAATTACCCAAAGCATCAGCACTTGGAATTTTATTCCAACGAACACTGCAACAAAACAAATAATCAATTTTTCGAAAGAAAATATACTAAATACATACTCTGGTATACCATCGGGTGGCAAGACCACCGATAATATATTATCAATCAATTTATATTTTAAAATACGATCCGTCACAGTTGTCGATGTTAAAGAAGGTGAAGCATTTACTTCAACTAGCCAAGGTTTTAGATTATTATCGATTATGATATCGTAGCCATAACATTCAAAACAGTGTCGATCACTGGCCATAACAGGAGCTACGGCTCTTAGAGAATGTACAATCAACCAAGAGATGGCGCCAAATAAACGATCTGTAACTTCTTTGCCACGTGTACCTTCCAAATATAGGGCTAAATTTTGCACTGACCATTTGCCACCATGTAAAGAATTGTATTCACCCTGTATTATTAAAAAAATATTTCGTAAATGTTTAATACGAATTTATTAATTAAATTTTAATTTAAAAATAAAATATTCGCAATTAAGAAATTGTGACCTCTTCCACTTACCCCATGTTTTTGGACACTGACATTTGTTAAATGTACATACATATTGTCCAATTCTGTACAACTTGTGTCATATTTTACCGTACAAAAACGACAAAATCCTTGTTTGAACAGATACGCTTTCAATGGACGAAAGGAAGTGACCAAAACATATAAACGTAAATCGAATTTCTTGCCACCAATCAACAAAGGATTATCAATATAACGTGATATAACATAACTCTCCTTTGCTATTTGAGGATGAAAGGCACCCTTAGCCTCACGAGACCATTTTTTCAATTTCGATAGTTTATTGATTAGGAAAATACCAGCTCCTTGAGACTTGCCACAAGGTTTCATAATCCAAGTACTTTGGGGATTTTTACGATATTCCTCAACAAACATGTTGTAATCTAAAAAAAAAAAACAAAATTATATTTAGTTAAAAATAAAATTAATCAAACTTATACAAACCCGCTGGTAAAACAAATGTTACTGGTATAAAATCTAAATATAAATATCTTGTTACTCCACCAATCGACCAATTGGCATCAGATTTCTCAGCCAAAGCATTGCCATCTCTTTCCAAATCTTTGCGATAACGTTTTATATTCTTCACCAGTAAATCCTTACGTGACAATTCATAATGATTTGGAAAGTGATTAATCATTTGATTGTCATTCATACGATAGCCGCTATCCACACTGAAAATATTACGACATGTCTGCACCCCAGCCCAATAGAAATTCCAATCATCATCACCTCCCACCTGATGCCAACCACGTTTTTCGAAATTATTCACCAAAACCGATTTATCGAAATCGGTGCAAAAATATACTTTCATGCGTTCGTGCCCCATATTGTTGTTGCTGACCCTAAAATGATAAATTTTCAAATGAATTTCGTTACGTTTTGAAAAACTAAAACTATCACAATTCAAAATTACCTGCCATACATGCTGGAATATGTAGCATTTAACCTTCTGCTGCCACCACCGCCCGTTTCTTGAGCCATTTGTAAAGTTTTTAATTACTTTCAACTAAATTGAGAAAGTTTTTAATCTTAAATAAAATGACGTCTTTTAATCAATTTCGTTTAAACTCTTTTACATTTGATGTAAATCCTTAAAATTTTCTTCAACTTGTGGCATTTATCGAACCAACAAAATCAGTTGCAACCTTATTATTTGATTTCATTTGACGTTGGTAAATTTGAATTTCGTTACCAAGGAAATATTGTTGCCGCTTGTTGCTTCTTTGTAAACACTCTTCTGTTGTTTGTAGCAATTTTTATCTATACTTCATAAATAAAAAATAAAATCAATCAATATTATTATAAAATTATTAATTTATTTGTAAATTCGATAAAAAATTCGAAAGAAAATCGAATTCATAAGCAAAAAAATTAATTTAAATATCATAGTGGGATAGATTGTATAAAAATACGTACAATTTTATTAATTCAATTCAGATTAATTTTTATTTATGATCATCGAACAACCCAACGTCTACATCTAGAATTTGATCTCACTTCCGTCAAATAGATTCACGGTTATTTTATATCTAATATAATGGTGACAAAATAATGTATTATTTATATATATTATTTATTCACTTACATTACCTTTTAGGATTCTTTTATGTACCGTTTTGTTAATAAAATAATTCTATTCATAATTACAAAAATTAGGTACTTTTTAAAAATTTTATATTTTAAGGAGTAAAAATCGTACATATTTTTGGTATTTTCTATTTTGTGACATACGTACATATATATATATGTAGGTTAGGTTATAGGGGTCGCCCGCTTTTGAGAGTGTACTTTCCTAACTAACTTTCCGTTGGTCCATCTTGAAACCAACCCATTACTCCTAACAAACCTAATCAGGTTTAAAAGTGACATGTCATTAACACAATCTGGATCACGAAAGAGTTGTCTACAAAGGTATCTCAGTCTATGCCCTTTCAGTGCTGGACATTCACATAATAAGTGTTGTACGGATTCCACATCGAAATGTCTAAATCATCAGAGAATATACCCGAGCTTAGAACCATCAGTGGATACTGAGATTTCATATTCCTTACATACGGGATTTGATACTCGATCTTCCCTAGAGGGATTCGAATGTTCTATCAAAATTCAACCTCGATATTAAATAGTCAGTCCTCTGTATAAGAGCTGATCTGCCTATTGTATTCAGCATAGTGCCATGACCAACGCGGCCATGCCTTAGTTCGCTTGACTCTTTGGGCCGAAGACGGGCTTGGCGGAGATGGCGATATACTGGCTTGGGGATTTAACCCATTGAACCAGTAATTGAGAGATAAACCAATCTCTACACTTTATACATAGTAGAAATATGTGTCTTCTGCCTTTCACCATACAAGAGCACCGTAGGTAAGAATGGATCTAATAATCGCAGTATACATCCAATGACGATATACAGTTTCAAACCCCTTCTTTTCACGAATATCTTCTTGCATGTATAGATAGCACATAATGTCTTCTACATGCGACTCTCAGCATTGCGTTTCCACGAAAGCTTAGAGTCTAGAATAACGCCAAGGTATTTACTTCTTTTGAAAGTTCCACGGTAATGCTTTCAAAACGTGGTGTCTTGAAAGCCGGAACCTTATATTTCCTAGTGAAAAGCACTAGTTCGGTCTTTGTGGGATCTACTCCCAAACCGTTGTCCCTAGCCAATGACAGTAGAACAGTTAAAGCTGATTCCATGAGTTCACTAATCGTGGAGAGAAATTTTCCCTTGATTAGGGACACAACATCGTCAACATATGCTACTGCCTTGGTGCCTCTATTTGTGAACTCAAAAAGCACTTTGTTCATTACAAGGTTCCCTGTGGAGTGCCTCTTGTTACGACCTTCCTCGAGGTGCTCAGATCCCTACTGTAATTGATAGCCCTGCTTTTCAGCATGTTCTCATTCCAGTTCTTTATTCGTCTTCTATATCCAGAAAGGAAGCAATCACATACTCTTTCCTGTCGTGCGTTTCCTCTATCGTGCAGACCACAATACGCAGTGCTGTAAAAATTTGTCGGTGAGAGAATGCCCCTGACATGGACATCAACTAATCTTTTCATATATGTAAATAAAAACATTTTGTTACGGGATCCCACTACAATTTTGTAATTTATTGGCTATATATGTGGGCAAAAGGACCAAAATGGGCAATTACTCTTTATTCAAAGTCTTAAACTTAATTAAATTTTAATAACATTATTACCTGTTTTATTTGGTTATTTATTTCATTTAACCAAATAAAAACTGGTAATAGGACAGGTAAAACTATCCAAATTTTGGTAAATATATATATATTGAAGATTGCCACACAGAATTCAAAACTCAACTTCCAATACGAACAAAAACAAATCAACCTGCCTTATGGGAAGCTTTAAAGTCAGGATGTTTAGATATTGTAGCTTCAGATCATTCGCCGGCAACACCGGGATCAAAGTGTTTAACTTACGGAAGAATAAGAGGGAATTTTATAAATGCCTGGCCAGGTATTTCCTCTTTGCAATTTGGTAAACATGATTATAAATTTATTAATTATTTGTTTGCATTAATAAACCCATTTATAGTTTGGTACTTTTTGTAAAAGAATAATTTTCATAAATAACTTTAGGCATAATTTAAACCGTATTTTCTATGACCTCCATGCTTAAACACAGAGTGCTGGGATGTATTATCAGGCAGAAAATTATACTTGGTACTTTTTTAAGACTTTGAACGGTACTTTTCTTAATAAACCTAAAAGTTATCTAATATAGTTCTGAATAAATTAGGAATCAAGGAAAGTATAACTTAAAAGTTAATTTTCCGTCCAATAGTACCAAAGATGGTTCTTTTTTATATACTTTTTAATTGGAGTAAAAAGAGTGGGAATTCAAGAAAGTAAAACATTTTCGTATACTATGATTATAGAAACATGAAGTTTTAGTACTTTTAAATATATATGGACCTTTTTTGGTTGAGAATGCTAAATCGTACACTTGGTGTTACTTTTAAAATTTAATTTTATTTCCAGTATAACATTTTGCGAAATAAAACCTTAATTTTTTAAATAGTTTATTTAAATTCAAAGCTTTAGAGCAATAAAGCATCATTGCTAAAAAAGCTTTAATAGACAAAAGCATAAAGCTTCTCAATCATATGTTGGAACAAAAATATTCTCTCTTTGAAAAACGAAAATAAAATGTTTATATCAACAACGATCAGTAGTAAATAAATTTTCACAAAACTGACAACAATAGAAACCGGCGAAATAGAAAAATTCACAAAAGTTATGCAAAAGAAAATCTATTAAGAAAATTTATATATAAACTACAAAGTGATCAATTTTGCATGTGTGAAATCTAAAAACAAATTAAAATAAATAAAATAAAATAGAATAGAATAAAAATGGATTTATTATTCCTAAGTAAACGTATGTATTTGGGTACAGAAGATGGATTTGTTCATGGTGGCATAATAGTCAACAATGAGGGAATAATACAAAAAGTCTTAAAATCCGCTGGGGAAGTCAACACGTATTTGTATAATATAGAATCAGAAGCGGTAAGCACTTAGTATTACAATGTATTTAAAATTGCATTTTTACATTTCATTTTATTTGTTTAAGGTATATGATTTTGAAAATTTAGTTCTAATGCCTGGTCTAATAGATGTCAATGTCCATATCAATGAACCAGGTCGTAAAGATTGGGAAGGCTTCTTAACAGCCACCAAAGCAGCAGCAGCAGGAGGTTTTACTACCATAATAGACAGACCTACGTAGGTAGTTTTATAATTTATAAGTTTTAATTTCTTAAATGATTTAATCTAATTTTAGAAATGCCATACCGCCCACAACTTCTTTGGCCAACTTAAAATTAAAATTATCCACTGCTCGTGGTAAAATTTTTGTAGATGTGGGTTTTTGGGGTGGTATTGTACCGGGTAATTCCGCTGATATCGATGCCTTAATAGGAGGTGGTGTTATAGGTCTGCAATGTTCTCTTGCACCAACAGCTGAACCTGTAGGCAAGGAATTTCCTGCTGTTAGTAAACAACATTTGGATACAATACTTTCTAAATTAGATAATGATATTGTGATAGCTGTTCACTGTGAAGAGGCTTTGGCAACGCCTATTAAAGCCAACGAAGATGAACCCAAATGTTATGAATCATTTTTAAGAACAAGACCCTCGCAGATGGAAGTTAATGCAGTACAAATTGTAGCTGATCTTGCATTGAAGCATAAAAAGTAAGTTTTCAAATTAATAATTGGTTTAAAACCAGGGACCGTAACGAGCTATATTTTTAATAAAAATCACAAAATTTTTTAAAATTTGAGCAAAGAATAAAACTTAAAAGTACAATGCACTCGTGAAAACATGAACGACTCAGAAAAAGTTTTATATTTATGTTTACCAATCGAAAATGTGAACATTGTTAGTAAAAATTTGTTCACGCTTCCGGGAGTCTATTAATTGTTCATTTGTTTTAAATAATGATTATTCTTCAAACATGACAAAAAATAAAATAAAAAATTCTAAATAGCAAATTAAAAAAAAAAAAAAAATAATGTATTTAAAATATTTAATGCAAATTTCATCAAAAAATATAAATTATTACTTAAAATACTATTTTTCGCTAAAAGTCCACTTTTTTAGAAAATTATTGATTTCTTAAAAATTATATTTAAGTAAAAATCAAAAATTCAAATTTATTAAGGTCCCTGACATTTTATTACAAATGAAAAACTAGTCTTTTTTTTTTTTTTTTTTGGTACACAAATTTTATTTTTTTTTTTTTTTTTTTTTTTTTGTACACAAATTTTGTATTAATAATTATCTTCGGACCCTGATTTCAACTCTTCTAGTAAACCTTTTAATAAGAAAATCTCCCTTTTATGTTATAAATATAAATGTGTATTAGAATGTCCCGAGAATAGAAATTTCGATGTAGGAACACCTCTCAAAGGATGCGTAAAATTTAACTTAATATGGGAAAAATACTAAAAGAAAGTTTCTTTTCACCAAAATATATGGGACCTATGATTTTAAAATCCCTAGTATTTAACTGATTTAACAAATTTTTCTAATATTTTTGTCATAATCAGCCAATTTTCACGCATCGTTTAATGTGCATGTATGTATGTATGAATTTACTTTCAGAAAACAATTTCATTTGTTAAATCTCAGTTCGAATGAAGTTCTACCTATAATAAAGGAAGCCAAAAGTAAAGGAGCTCGAATAACTGCCGAAACATGTCCTCATTATCTTAGCTTAGCCGCAGAAGATATTGAAGATTGCCACACAGAATTCAAAACTCAACCACCAATACGAACAAAAACAAATCAACCTGCCTTATGGGAAGCTTTAAAATCAGGATGTTTAGATATTATAGCTTCAGATCATTCGCCGGCAACTCCGGGACCAAAGTGTTTAACTTACGGAAGAATGAGAGGGAATTTTATAAATGCCTGGCCAGGCATTTCCTCTTTGCAATTAGGTAAACATGATTATAAATCTATTAATTATTTGTTTGCATTAATAAATCCAAATTTATAAAATTTATAGGTCTTCCTATAATTTGGACTCACTGTCAAAAATATGGCCTAGGTTTGGAACACATTTACAAAACCATGTGTGAAAGACCTGCCATATTGTGCGGATTAGAAAAATCCAAAGGTAAAATTATAGAAGGATATGATGCTGACTTTTGTGTTTGGGATCCCGATGAGGAATTTCAAGTTGATGCCAATATCTTATATTCATCCAATAAGGTAAAACGTATTTGGCCCATATACTCTTATTATACATATTTAAAAGTATTGTTTTTGTTAACCATTTAAGGCAACCCCTTATGCTAATCATCGTTTACGTGGTGTGGTACATGCCACTGTTGTACGAGGCCTACATGTCTATCAACAATATGAGGGATTTGGTCAGCCTTTGGGAAAAATTATTCTACGTAAAAATACCAAGAAAATTGTTAAATTTCAATAAAGAATACCGACATGCAAATGACAAAAGCACAACAAAAATTTTAACCTACATATATATAATAGCGCCACAATTTATACACTGTAAAACTATCTTTAATATACAAAATTGTTTATAATTATGAATAATTTTAGTAAATTGAGAAAATATTTTTTGCCATAAATCTACTTATAGGTACTAAATGAAATACATAGTAAATAATTAAATAATCAATGTGTTTTAAGATCTCTTATTTAAAAATGATAGATTTTATTAAATTATTTCTCTATGTGTAGCATACATAATTTATGTTGATTGAGATGCAACAAGTTGTCGTGTATGTCAATAAACAGTGCAAACTTCATGTCAATTTGTTTGTTTTCAGTTGCAAATAAATTGTTTCACAGTCGACCACATAGCATACAGTGTAAGACATATACGAGGGTAACATACAAAAATTAACTATCAATATGGCAACAATCGAACAAAAAGTTCTTTTAAAGCATATTTTTGTCTGGTCTGTTAATACCTTTTGGATTTTGATCATATAAAAATTCTTAATTTAGAAAGAATGATAGAAAAATATTGAAAAACATATTTGCACATATTTTATACTTAAGAGCAAAAACATTTTTTTTTTTTAATTAAAATTTTTCCCATAAAAATATAGAAATAAAATAAATTTAAGCCAATTTTCAACAATTATTAGTTCATTACATCTATTTAAGAAAACTAAGTAATAGTAATATCAATTACTGTAGTTATTAAAATTATAATTTTGATAATTGGAGTAAAATCAATTAAAAATTAATTAATATTAGCAATTTCGTAATTGAAGTCGATTTTTACTTACCTATTTTTAAAAGAACTTTTTAAACTACCGTTATAACTTAAAACCTAACATATGTATATCTATACAATCTTACCCTCATATTAAGATGTTGTCAACTGATGAGCAACACATGCTGTGTGTTTATGTTTCTATTGTGGTTTTAGCACACAAACTCACACATGAATAGCATTTTAAGTCTTAAACTTAAATCCAATTTAATCTATAGAGATTATAAAATATTTTAAAATGTCAAATAGTTGAAATGAAATCCTAAAATAAAAATGTCAATAACAGACAAGGATATTTCCTTATGATATTATCATTTGAATATAAAAATGTTTCTTTAAATAAAAATAAAATATTTTTTTATTATTATTTTTTGCAAATCAAAAAGGTCAAATAAAAAAATACAATAAAAAAAACTTTAAGTTAGTGGGTTAAAGTTTGAATGATCAAAAATTTATTAAACAAATAGTCCTGGGAGCCGCATAATTAGTTTCATATCTACATACAGCTAATAATTGTATATATATATGTATAAGTACATACATACATGTAAGTATATAAATATTACTTATACGATATCAAGCAAAAATAAAAAACATATTAATAAATATATGAAAATTCTTTAAGTTCTTAATTATTACAAATATAAATAAATATAAATATAATATACATATGTATATTTAAAAAAAGACATACATATGTATATTAAGAAAGCTTTCACTTTTACTCTCTCTCTCTCTCTGTCTATCTTTCTCCATTATTTTAAAAAGCTCTCTTTTATAAACTATTTATCACCACCTTACGACGTATTAAAAACAAAGTCATATGTTAAATAGCAGGTGCTACGAAATGATGATAAAAACAAAACGCAAAAAAATACAATTTTATAAAAAGACAAAAATTTACTGGAATTTAAAATAACAATAAAAAAGAGAGTACATAATTAAAGTGAGTTATTTGGTAAATAAAAGAGAGTGAATAAAACAATTATAAAAAAACAGTTGTTTTTAAAAAAGATATACGTAATAATCTTAAGATACGAAATAAATGAAATTTATTAAATTCCACATACATATGAGTATTTTACTTATGTACGAGAGAGTATTATTATTTATACATACATACATACTTATATGTATGTGTAATTAATGAATATAACAGGTATGCAAACTAATATGTTGCATCAACTGAATTAGAAAAGTAATATATAATTTTAAGGCCTTAAATGTACTTTATTATTAAAAAGTAAAAAAAAATTTAGTGAAAAAATTCATTAGATTTCTAAGCTAACGAGTGGCTACGTTAATAAGTTAATTTAAAGGAAAAATAATTCTGAAATTAAATTTAATTTTTAATGCATTCTAGTAATCACAAAAAAAAATTGTATAAAAACGGAATGATTAACTTATCTTTGGTAAATTTGTCTATAAATCTAAAAATAGTACCAAAAAAAAAATACGTACAATCGTACTAAGTTTTTCATCTCTGGATTAAACTTTATTAATACCATTGAGAAAGTAGTTTTATTACGTATACAAATGATGGCAGAGAAAGAGAAAATAAATAAAGAAAGAGTGTCAAAAATTGTAGTGTGGTAGTAACAAATTTATTAAAAAGATAAACAAAAGACTTTAAGTGAAATAAAAAATAAAGAATATATTTGTTTTTTTTTATTGTAGGTCTTAAAATACTTTTCAGAAAATACAAAAAAGTATTAACAAAATTTAGAGAAAAAATTAGTGTGTATACACACAAGTTAATACTTTGTTATTAATAAACAGGTAGATAATGTAAATAAATTTGCAAAATATATTTCTTGACGTGGCGGATCAATACAACAATAATATAGAATTAATTTTTGTGTAATAAGTAGAAGGCAAAACAAAATAAAATAATAAAAAAAACAGAATAAAATTGTTCGTACCTGAGTAAGCAAAAATCAAACAAATATTCATAAACACATTCATTCTTTGTAATAATGAACAACAAAAAACAAAAACATACGTACATACGTATGTATGTGTATACATATAAAACAATTACAACAACAATATAAAAATCTATCTTAATTACGAAATCAATGCTATTTTGTTATTGTAAAGAAACGTAATGTGGAAAAATTCGCACACATTTTTTCGATTCGTTTCGGTTTGGTTTTGTCGTCTAAATTTTATCGTGTCATTTTAATGCATGAGTATGTATGCGTGAGTTCGAGATATGATGACATACATACTTTTCGTATAATGTTTTTTGTTTTTAAAATATTCAATTCTAACGCTGTTTTCATACATATGTACATTATCTCACCATCATCATCATCATCATCAGCCCCAGAACCATCATCACGACACGACACATTATTATTGTGTGTCGTAGTAGCAGATTGTAGCTGTCTTCGTAGTCGTAGTCGTCGTCTTCATCGTTGTGGTAGTCACATTGTCAGCCATAATATTATCGTAAGCTTATTCATATATAGAAAGAGTAATAGTCATAGTCGTATCATATCGTAAATGTATTAAAAGAAATCGCACAGTGGAATGAATTTCATATAAATATGTAGGTACTTTTTTTTTTTGGAAAAAGGGTATACGTCATATTTAGATTAACATGATGCTGTTTTATTTTTACTAAAAAAAAAAAAAAACCAATTTAATAATTGAAAAAGTTTGATTTTTGAATTTTTCTAAATTATTCGATAAAATGTAATCATTTCGTAATAAAAATAACAGAGGAACTAAAATATGCAATTGTTTTTTTTTCCTGAACGTTGAATGAGGCCATTGATAATATATTTATTCATTTCATAACAAATAAATCATTTTGGCATAGATTTAGTGCATATTTTACCCTTATCAGCATATTTTTGCATTTGGCAATTTATAGTGCATATTAATATTTTTAGGACATATTTTCGCATATTTTGTTATTTTTAGGAAATATTAAAGCATTCAGAGCATGTTTTGACATTTTAAGAATAATTTTTTATCTCATGAAATGCTTTTCAAATTTAATTTTAGAAAAAAAATAAAACCAATATTAATAATAAATTTAAAAAATGACTTTAATGAATATCATTTTATCATTGCGAAGCATATCATGTAGCAACCAGATTGAAGTTTATGTTGCAAAAATAATATTTGTTAATGAAAGCATGTCAAGCTCTAATCGCAAAAATGTTGTGAGTGCAGTTAACAAAATTTTACAATGGAAATACAGGGATCAATATGATTATTTTGATAAATAATTATAAAAAAATCTTTGTTTTTTAAGTGCATATTTTCTCGTTTTTAAAGCATATTTAATGCGCATAAAACTAATTTTTAGAGCATATTGTAGTTCCCTTATCAATATTATTTAAAATAATTGTAGCCATTCAGGGTTAATGTCTATGACTTATGGTAACGTATAAGTGATATTTTGGCTGTAAATATTCTGTATACGTAACCATAATTAATTTTGTAAAATATTACAATTAGATTTATAATTACAAATAAAAACCAGAAAATTTTCCGTTTAAAATTTTTTTGAATTTCTAAATTGCAAAAATCTTTCATTTTGCATATTATTGTATTTTCCTGCCACAAATGTTTGGATAATAACGAAACTAAAAATATAGTAAAATTACAGATTTCTGTCACATTATCCAAAAAAACAAAAATCTAAATAATTTTTTCTACAAAATTTAAAATTAATAATTAATTTATATTTTTCATTAAAAATCCTCATATATATATAATAGAAATAAAGTGTAAGTTTGTTTGTAAACGGCTAAACCGATTTTACCAGTGCCTGATATGGATGAAGGCTATGTAAGATCTCGATTGGATGTTACGCTCACTTTTTGAAACTTTTAAACGTCTGCACTGATTTTTAAGAAATTTGACACACAGATAATACCAATGCCATAGGTGGTCATACCCAGCAAAAAAAGAACTGAAAAAGCTATGATTTTAACATTGTGTTGTCATTGG
>MINK01173659.1:0-16607 GCA_001735545.1 Phormia regina
CTGTGATATTTTGAAACCGTTCCCTAACGCTTGTATAAAACTAGTTTTAAATATGACAATTTCGAACAAAAATCATTGATTAAAGAACTAGTTCTAGAACTGTTCTATTGAATAAGTACTGGCTAGCTAACACTTCCACAGAACTACTTCTGGAGGTGCAGAATCTTATGCAGTATGTGTCTATCAGAGTTGGAGGTAGTGCACTAAATTTGCAGTTTCCACTAACACTTAGTGATAGTGCAATAGTGCAAAACTTTTAACTACAATCTTTACTTTTTAGTGGTGAGTTAAAAAATATCAGTCTCACTCAGCATAGTGGTAGTGAAAAAAGTATTTTTTTCCACTAAAATTAATGAGGCTCAAGCCTAGTGCAACATTTTTTTCTTCACTAAATACATTAGTGCAAAAAACAAGCCTCCACTAATGTTAGTGCAACTTAAAAATTGTTCACTAAATTAAAAGAAGATTTAATATTTGTTTAAACTTTCTTCTCTAAATACAAAATAAAGACTAATCGCAATAACTTTAAATTCAAAATGTATTTTAAAACATATCTTGTACACAAATATAGTTCCCTAAATATTC
Organism: Phormia regina; assembly: GCA_001735545.1. Classification (NCBI taxonomy): domain Eukaryota; kingdom Metazoa; phylum Arthropoda; class Insecta; order Diptera; family Calliphoridae; genus Phormia; species Phormia regina. The sequence goes on from MINK01173659.1 coordinate 586, forward strand.
GAACTTCCAAATTACCATCGCTTTCGGTTTGCGGAATGATGATTTAGACAGTAAGGTTCCTCGTTTTTAAATGGATATCTCAATATGCACACTAAAAGAAATTTTAAATTATATAGTATTGTTGGTGGCAAATAGTTAAAAATCAAAATTTTTTCACTGTAGTGCGATTTAGTGAAAAGCTGAAAGCACTCACAATTTAGTGCACTACCCCCAACTCTGGTGTCTATGGGGTGTTTTAGATATACCGTTTAAGAAAAAGCTGTAATAATGAAAACATAAATTTAAGTTTTTTGATGATTAGAGCAACATCAAACAAAAAATTATTAATATAAGCAATTTCCTAATAAAAGTCCATTTTCATTTTTTAAAAAATGTAGTCATTTTTATTTAACAAAATGACTACCGACAATTTTATTATTTCCGATATTTTCGGAAATAAGTGTAATATGGAACAGAGAGTCGTATATGCACAGATCCTTATAAAATTAGCTTTCAGAAAAACTATATTGTAGTCACCCTGTGATAATACAAGTTAAGCTACAGGATGTCAAAGTTGACTGAAAATAAACTTCGATTTTAAAGATATTTATAATTCTGTAAAGTGCTTATCAATATAAAGAAAAATATAATAAGTTATTTCTTAAAGTTAAAAATATATTTACACTTTAAATTTGATATTGAATTAGAACGAAAAATTGCTATTTTTTACAAAAAAAAAAACTTGATACAATTCTTTGGCTTAGCACTTGACAGAAATATATAAATCTTTGAAATCACACTGATTTTAGGACCTCTTCAATAACTCTTTCATAAATTTTAATTTGATTCGAACAGTAGTTTAGGACGTGGCATTTTCAATTCTGAATAACAAATGGATCTTGTTTTTATATTAAACATTAAAAACATTTACTTACCTGCTTTTTAATATTATTCTTTAATAATAATTTTATACTTAAAGTTCAAAACATTACTTGTTGTATAAAAAACATTACTCGTATCTCAATTATCAAGAAACGCATGATAATGTACATCCTTAAGAGTTTAATACTGATTATTTAGTTAATTTTTTTTCTTTTGTTTCTATGCAAGTGTATTTGTTGTTATTGTATATTTGAAAATTTATAAATTTCTTTAAATAAAGATGACAACAGAATTCTAATGAATGGTGATAAATTTTCCAGAAATCATGCATCCAAAACTGCAACGGCTAATACACACTCCCTCGCTTTATTAAATCAACGGTCAACTCTTAACAATCAAGTAATGAATACAGTAGCTCATACACTCACTCACACATGCATAGACACATACATATGTACATATGTATATACACATACTAAAACATTTACAATAATAATAAAAAAAAAAACTACAAACGAGGAAAATATTTATCAAGAAAAGTCATCAAAGATCGATTGGCATTACATTGGCTGGAGAAGAAGTTGCTATTGTTGTTACTTGTTGTAGTTGAATATGGCATGCAGACGAGGTACGAGGCAAGTGTTGTTGTGCCCCAAAGAGAAATGCTGCTGCTTCTGTTACTTTTGTTGCTGCTTCTTTTTCTTCTGTTACTTTTGTGCGTTATGTATCATGAATAATAATTGCGTTTTAATGGTCATAAAACTTTAAAACACTATTTAAATACTTACACACACACACACACTCACATACACACAAAAGTCTTTCAAAGCCATAAACCAAACATTCATCTTTTGGCTAAAATAGTCTTAAAGCCATCAACGTTCAAGAGAAAAAACAACAAAATTGAAAAAGAAGAAAAAAAAAAACAAACAAGACAAAAAAGTCATTGTAAATAATTGAAAAAAAGACATGGATGGATTTTTTTCTTTTCATTTCAAGTGTGTGCTTGACAACTTTTCGCCATCTTTTTTTTTTATTTTCTTGGTCATATTTGAATGTATTGGTAGTGATTTGTAACGGACATTATTTTATGTCATCAATTGTTAATGTTTTACTGGAATACCTTTTGTACATACATAAATACATACATACACACACATACATACGTACATACATACAAACAATACAATAAATGAGTGTGTTGCAAGAATTATTGAGAGTCCATACATTCAATTTATTAAACATTTAAGTAAATGGTCAAACGACTGACACACCATTTAACCAAACGTTCAACCAAATAAAGATCTATTCTTATAGTCAGTCATCAGCACCACCACAACCACTATCATCAAAAAAATAAAAGAACAGCAGCAGCAGCAGTGTAATAAAACGTTATTTATGCTTAATTTGTATGGAAAAGGTGTCGTTGAATCATATTGAAACAATTTTACAATAAAACACATTATTCTTTAGTGACTATTCAAAAATTAATGCAATCAAAGCAGCAGTAAAATGTTTGAGGGAATGATTATTCCAAAATATTATATCACAGTGGATTATAGCACTGAGATTAATATTTTAGATCTGTACACCTTTTGACCTTTATTTTCTTAAGTAAACATTTTACAATAACTTTTTCTTTTACTGTGATCCTAAACTATGTTCACATTTGTCCAATATTTGATGAAGTTTGTGTGACCACTAGTTCTATAAAAATGTTGTTTGATGGTTAAAATGTTTTGTAAGATTCAGTAAAATGACAGCTATAATTAATGAAGAAAAACACGTTGAAGTTCGTTTGGCACAAAGAAGAATGGAATTCATGATGCACGCTAACATTACAATATTGTTAGAGAGCATCTAATAGTGTAAACACATTTAAGTCGTATAATTGGTCAATGATGAGCGGAGGAAGACATCCTTATAATCAATTTAACTATATACACGCTAAAAAAACACGTGAAATAAAAGATCTAATCTTTAATATAGTTTTCTATGTTTCATAAGAGCACCGGAACATTGTATCTACATACTTTCTAACACATCAATTATAAAAATAAATAATATAGTAAGCAGACGAGCTAGTCTAGCTAAGAGTCAGCATTTATATTCCTGTTATTTATTTGATTTGTAATAAGACAAGTAATACTGCACTATAAAGGTAGATTGTGATGGAATTTTATTAGTGTTAACAGAGAGAGTTTGAATATATTCAAAATTGCATAATGCGAGATTTTACAAGATAGAAGATCAGCATTCATTCTTTAGTGACTTATTCAAGCAAATTATGACATAAGAATCGAATGAAAAAGACAGACGTAGCATTGTAAAATGAGAAGGAATGTATAGACGCGACAAGTTACCAATGACAATATATGCATATGGGTTAACAAACAAGAACACTTTCTGAGCGAGCGAGCTCCTGTGTACCACCATTTGCTACTAAACTAGTACACTCTCCCTTTTTTGCAATTGACATATTGACTCATTTTACTTGAATATAAAAACATTTCATTAGTCGCCTTTTTCATTTTGTAAAAATAGAACTTCTGCAGCTCTTTTTCACCACTAAGTACTTCCTTCCAATGACAACACAATGTTAAAATCATAGCTTTTTCAATTCTTTTTTGCTGGGGTATTGCATTTTTGAAACTTTATTTAATTAAAAAACTTATATATCGCTTATGTAAGCAATGCTATTGCTTCCAAGTAAGCACCATTTTTGCTGGGTACTGTAGGGTATCATAGTCTAAAAACAGGAGTCTACAAATTATAATAAGAAACTATTGATATTATTGAGAATATATATTTTATTCTTTACAATCCTATTTGTAAATCAATTATTCTATTAACACTATTTCTAAACTTTATCGATTATATCAAGAAAATGAATGATTTTTATGCATAAAACGATAGTTATTACAATTTTCTGATTTATTACCAAAAATGAGACGAATACAAATAAACATGAAAAAAAGTGTAACATCTAAAATAAATTAAATCTTTTGATTATTTTTCTTTTTTCATTTTGTATACAAACAAAAATTGTATGTGTAAATGTTGTTATAATTATGTTAATAAAACTTTTATAATGATATTTTATGTTAAAATATTCAATGTTGTCGTTACGCTCAATATATAACTTGTACTGTATTTTTATTTTTTTAAACTCGCACATTTTTATAATAATAATTTTTGTTGTCTTATTTTTCATTCCAAATCCCTGCCACCAAACTTAAAAATCTAAAAAAAAAATACTCAACTTTAACTTTAAGGTATGCGTGCCGTAAAATCTGTACTGTTGGCTTCAGCATCACTGCGTCGCATGTATCAAAGTTTGCCCGAAGCACAAATTGTTTTACGCGCTATTGTTGATGTAAATTTGCCAAAATTCTTGGAACAAGATGTTTCATTATTTGTTGGTATTTACACGGATCTCTTTCCCGGCACCGAATTGCCAATGGTAAGTTAAGTATTTATTTATGTCTTACTTACGCGCCAGCTTTTATTTCTTAACTTTAACATATTTTTGTTATTATTTTCATCATTTTTTTTTTTTCATTTTTGTACTTGTTCCTTTCATTTTTGCCTTTTGTTAAAAGAATTCTTTTTTTTTCATTTTTATGAATATTTAAAATTATTTTACAAATATGAGAATTATTTAGCTCAGGAAATTTATTTAGAAAAACAAATATGACACTTTTAATGGATGTTAAAAGTAAGAAAATAATAATAAAAAAAAAAAACAAAAATGAAAAATAAATAAGTGTTTTATATTATACGGATACACTCTCTGGCAACAAGGCAAGTTTCATTAGAATTTCTAAATTGTTTCGTTGATAATAAGTATGTGTATGTATGTACGTAGATACAAACAAGTATCTGTTTAGAAAAAAAAAAATAGCAGACACAAGAAATTATTTGTTCCACCAGGGGAATGAATGATTTTCTTTAAAGAAATTCAAATGTCATATCCTTCCCAAAATTAAAATATACTCAAGTATCTAATACGTGGAAAAACAAAATCACAAGTATGAATTTCAAATTATTATTTATTTAATATGGAATTTTCATTTATTTTTTTTTTTTTTAAAGGAATAAGATGACTTTAAGATAAATGTCTGGGTAAGAGTAATTGAGGAAATAAGTATTTCTTTATGAGATATTTATGAAAGAGTCAAAATATATAATTAGGTTTTATTTGAATGCTAAGAAGATAAATGTTTTATAAGAAATATCTATTAAGTTTTAATAGAAAGTAGTAGGGAGAGGGTAAATAGGCATAATGACCAAGGATTTTATTTATATTATTTATATATTCATATTAAAGGTATCCTGAACAACAAAGTGGGAGTATAAATTATTAATTTTTCTTTGTTTTATTTATAATTTCTTCATTACAATTGAAAATAAAACAACTAAAAGATTGAATTATTGAAAATAAAGCAATTTAGTTTTAAAAAATCTTAAATAAAGGGTTCTAGAGTTAAAATAGAAAATATTGTCAGGGTAAAATTGTGACTAGGATTTTTGTAACCTACATAACAACATTCGACTATTGTATTTGGGTAGAACTTATAATGCAAAGAAAAAATGTAACAATCATTACCGTTTGACCCCGAATAATTTGCTGAGTTGATTTAACGATGTCCGTCCATCCGCCTGGGCGGATAGTTGTTCCTTAGAGTTTATTTATTATTATTTTTTTAATTGATTTTCAGTTCCCTACTAGCGATTCATTGTCATAGATCTAGAATATTGAGTTTAGTCTTGAAACGGGCATCAAAAAATTCGTAATTCTGGACTAATTAAAAAAAAAAAAAAAAGTATTTTAAAAAATTTTCGCGAAAATTTCGGTCCATAATCCGCCATTTTAGTACATCATGCAAAAAAAAAAAAAATCCAATATTTTCTAAATAAAAAGGATAAGAATTTTATAATTTTGTTTCTTTTAAGACGGAAATTTTAAAAAATTGCTTCGTAGTAAGAACTGTTGACAATATGTAATTTTCCACATTTAAAAAAAATTGTTCATCAAAATACTTTAAAAAGTCTTTTAGAAAACGAAAATCCCATTGGAAAATTTTTCAAAATAGTTTTTCTATAACCAGGGTAAAATTACCAGTTTTTTGATATCCATTTCGATTAAAAAACGAAATTTTTTTGGACCAAAATATATGGGACCCATGATTTTTAAATCTATGGTAGGGAACTGAAGACTAACTTTAAAGATTTTTTTTAAATATTTTACCATATAATTGGTCCTAATTTTTCTAAAATTTTATAAACTTGATAAAATTTATTAATTATGAAGTTTTTAAAAGCCTTTTGAAGATGATCATGATCGGCCCATTATTTTAAGTATTTTCTTCCTAAAATTTACCATAGTTCCCAAATGAACCTGAAAATCACTTTAACGTTCACTAATCATATAAAAAAATTCGATATCAACATAATATTCTAAATAAATTTTTATAAATAAAAATTATATCATGATATGATCTCATTCGGGAAAGACCACCAAAGTTGATCACTTCGATTATTTTTTTTTTGTAATTTGCTAAAAATTCATTTATGATTAGAATGTTAAGAGATACATAGATCAAAGTAAATTTTTTCTCTATTTTTATTCTGATTTTTTTTTAATGTTTTCAATCTTATAAAAATTGGGTTATTTTCCGTCTCATTTACTTCTATTTTTTATTTTTTTTCCGGACATACCTTTTGAAGAACTTTCAAAAGAAATCTTAACATAAATGCGCATATAAAAATCGGATGCTTTTTAGGTAATAGTTTCCCCAAGCCCTATCAAAACTTTTTTGTTGGAAAATTCAAAAATATTAAAGCAAAAACAAAAATATATTAGCTCTATACCCCCTTATGTTGCTTAAACACTATAAACAAAATATTTAATGAGACATACCTTTTACCAGGTCTATACACTTTTTTGGGAGGAGCGAAACCGAAAATTTAGAGAAATAAATCTGTAACTTCTAGGCGTAGCAGAGGAGTGTATAGTGTAAGTTTAGTAGGAAGACCCAATATACTCCTCAGGAAAAGAAAGAGCCAAGCAGACTTAAAATAGGGTACCTTTAACATATAAATTTAAAATTTTTGTAGTCCTCTTATAGTTTTCGAGTTATTTGCTTTTAAAATTTGATGTATCGCAATTTTGCAAGTTCTTCGTTCAATATTTTATACCCTACACCAACATTGGTGGTTGGGGTAATATGCGTTTGTGCTGATGTTTGTAACGAATAGAAATAATTATGCAACACCCACCTTAAAGTAAACCAATCGGTCTATTCGTCTAGATGGCTGATTATCCATGTAAAACTTGTGCACAAAGTACAGGTCACAATTTTGAAGATAATTCAATGAAATTTGGTACGTGGAACTTTTATTTTATAAAGACAAAGCCTATTGAAATTTCTTGTGATCGGTCAATTATTTCATCTTGAAGACGGATTAAAATTTTTTTATTTTGAAAACGATTTTTTATTATGTTATAAACCTAATAGTAAAGTGCAATAATTTACAACATATATTTAAATAATATCTTTTAAATATTAACAAAATGATCACTGGGATACATTCGTCAAACTGCTATAGGAATGTTATAATCAGATACGAAGTTCTTACTATTTGTAGATCTTTTACTATACATAAAGACTCTTCAAATAAAAATCATTTAGTGATTTTTCTCATGTATATGCTCCCCATCCCATGTATATGCTCCCCAGTCTACCCTACATGTGAATGTTAGTATAAACTTAACATTCTGCATTAGTATTTATTATTTTACACTAAAATAAGCATATGTCCAATATTAGGCGCTTTTCGAATTTTGGTGCAGGGTGTTATATGCTCGGACTTGGACAACTATACCTTTTTTCTCGTTTTTTTATATACACCTTAGTATTTCTGACCAATTTTATTAAAGAAAGAAATTATCTTTAAAATTTAAAACAATACCAATATTCCAAGCTGCCGGGAGAGAATTCGACCCATTTTATATGGAGGTTTTGACTTAAGTCTGCATTTTCTAAAATCCCAAATTGAAACATATTTATCTCCATATATATTTAGAAGAAGTTGTGACAACATTTTCCATATAAAGCCACACTTTATTTTAATATTTTTTAATAAATGTTAAAATCAGATTATTCTTTGAAACCAATCAACATACAGATTTATGTCGTATTCATAACTTATTAAAAAATGAGAAATAACAATTTGGTTTTTTTAGAAATTCAAACGTTTAAGGGATAAAAATCGTACCTATTTTTGGTACTTTTTCATAAAATATTTTTTTTATATTTATTAAAATATTCATATGAGGATTTTAATATGGGATGCTACTACTACTATTTAGAAATTTATTGAAATGCAATTTTTGATGCTTCGATGTGTGAAAAAAGTACCAAAAATGGGGTAAAGGCTGGAAATTACATTTTATTATTCAAACTTAATAAATTATTTTACATTAATTATTAAGAAACATGAATTTAAAATGTAGTTCTATGTCGATAAGAATTCACAAGAGTTGATTTGTAGTACTTAAAAATTACATGGTCCTGTAGGAAAAAATTCAAGAGTATGGACTTTGTGGTACTTTTTTCTTCTCCTATTGGTACTTTTTGTAATATTTAACCTAGAAACATGAAATTAAATACACATGGTCCGATGGAACTTTGTGGTAGTTTTTCGTTCTTCAAATGGCACCTTTTTAATTTTCTATAGTTATAAACCTAGAAACATGACATTAGGAATATGTGGTCTTTAGTTAATAAGAATCCATAAGAAGGGACTTTGTGGTACTTTTTTGTATTTTCTATAATACTTAACCTAGATACATAAGAGAGAACTTTGTGGTACTTTTTTGTTATTTTAATGGTACTTTCTAAATTTGTTATAATTATAAACCTAGAAACGTGAAATTAAGGATATGTGGTCCTGAATTAATGGAAATACATAACGGAGGATTTTTTGGTTATCCTGATAGTACTTTTTGCATTTGATACAATTTTTAATTTAGAGACATGGTTCTATGTAATGAAAATCCATTAGTGCGCTTTGTGGTACTTTTTCGTTCATATGACGGTTGTTATATTTTTCATACAAATAATCGTTTTAATTTGTATAATATGTCAGGGTCAATCAGCTGATGCAGGGTCAAACAGCTCGTTTAATTACACATTCATATATATATCTTATTTTGTATAATTTTCCTTTTATGGATATATTATTATATTATTCCAAAAAAAAAAAAAAAAAAATAGAAGCATAAATTTGATGAATTTAATTTTGAAACATTAATATTTGAAACTAATTTTCATATCATAACCACCACAGTATTATAACCTTAAGAAAAAATAAACTTTGTGTTTTGTTTGTTAATTTTAAAGCAGCGAACTAAGTACTTAAGTATTCAATTGCTGTTAGCTTATACTAAAATGCCAATAACAAAAGAGGACTTTTTGTTAATCATTTAAATAGCATAAAATTTCAAATTATTATTAATCATTCAAAACAGCTAAATAATAAAATATTTGCTTGTTTAACTTTACAGCCATCTCGTGAGGATATAATGAAATGGTTAATTAAAATATTGAACGAAAGAAATCTTCAGGCTACACCATGGTTTGTAGAGAAAATTTTACAAATTTATGAAATGTTGTTAGTGAGACATGGTCTTATGGTGGTGGGAGGACCAATGGGTGGTAAAACAACAGCTTGGCAGGTAAGCATAATAAAAAAAGTACTATAAGTATTACAAGAATAAAAATTAAAAAAAAATCCTTAAAGACTTTGGCCCACTGTTTGCGCTTGGTGTCAGCCGATGAGGAGGCCACTTTACGTGAATATCCCACCAACTATCGCATTATTAATCCTAAAGCTATTACCATGGGACAATTATACGGACGCTTTGATCCAGTCTCCCATGAATGGTATGATGGTGTATTAGCCAAAACTTTTAGGGAATTTGCAAATGGTTCTCAACGTGAACGTTATTGGATATTTTTCGATGGTCCTGTAGATGCAGTATGGATTGAAAATTTAAATACTGTCTTAGATGATAATAAGAAATTATGTTTAATGTCTGGTGAAATTATTACCATGACAAAATTGATGAATATGATGTTTGAACCAGCTGATTTGGAACAAGCCTCACCGGCTACAGTATCACGTTGTGGCATGATTTATATGGAACCTTCACAGTTAGGATGGCAGGCTTTACATCAAAGTTTTCTTAATGTTTTAGTGAATAATGTAGGATTGAATGATATTTATATGACACTATTTGAGGAAATGGTACAATGGTTAGTACCAGCTGCTTTGAATATACTACCGGAATGTAATAAAATGGTGGAAACTTCACCTATACATCAATATCAGGTATATATAGTGGTGATATCAGTAGAGTGGTAGTTTTATTTTTTATTGATATTTTACTTTTTTTTCAGATGTTCTCCCGTTTCTTTTTACACTTTTTGGATAAACATAAGGTCTTCAATCAAGTTTGGTTTCAGCAAATGTTTTTATTTTGTTATGCCTGGGCCTACTGCTCACATTTGCAAGGTGAGTTAAGGTTTCTAGTTTTAATATAGTAGGTGGTAATATGTGCAGGAGCAAATGAGATCTCACATGGTACAAAGTGGAACCAAATAAATAAAATGTATCTCCAAACATAACAATCGCATTGAATTGTAACTTGTGCAAAACGAGGCTTATTTCAGTTCCTCATATACTCCAGGACTTTTCTCGAAAAATGAAATTCATACGAGGTGACTACAAGCTGATGTTTTCTAAAGCTCCCCTACAGCTTTATCATATATATATATTTTGCATGGGGCCTAACTGTATGAAGCCTGGAGTGATATTTTTATATAAACTAAGAGCTTTTAGCGTATCCTTGATAACTTCATGATATTCGAGGCACAACAGGAGCCTTAAATTTATTCACAAAAACTCTGATATAAATAATTAAAGCATCATATTTATAAGATATATTTTATTTTAACTAACCCTTCTTAATCCTTTATTTCTAATTTCTTTGTAACAACAGTTAAAGGCATTAAGCGTTTTGATGCATTGCTGCGTAAAATCCTATATGGTGCCAATGAAGATTATCCCAAACCCAAATATTTTTCTCTGAATCGTGGACAAATGTTTCCCGAAAAACTTTCCTTTATGGATTATCGTTTTGATGAACAAGAAAATTGGTGGACTTGGCAAAAATCTAGTGATGATCCCTCAGCTAACATATCATCATTTCCCGAAGGTGCTCAAATAAGTGAATTAATTGTACCTACTAATGAATCGGGTTACATAAGTTATTGGCAAGAATTTTGTATATCAAAATCATATCCTATGTTGGTCATAGGACCCACTGGTACGGGTAAAAGTGCCATACTTACTAGTAATCTATTGGCTATGCCCAAATCGACTAATTTAGTAAATATAGTGAATTTTTCGGCTAGAACAACAGCCCAATTGGTACAAGATACCATAATGTCAAAATTAGATAGAAGGAGAAAGGGGGTCTATGGACCTCCACTGGGTAGAAAGGTAGTTAAATAATAAAACATTAAAAAAGCAAAACAAAAAATTAAACTTGTTTTCTTTACTATTTAGTGTCTGGTATTTTGTGATGACATTGCCATGCCCAGCAAGGATACTTATGGTTCTCAACCGCCCTTGGAATTGGTGCGTCAGTGGTTGGATCATGGCTACTGGTCAGATTTAATAGATACCACTAAAATTGAATTAATCGATATGGTATGTAGGAATGTTTTAAATTGTGCTAAATTTTCATTTATAGCCGCAAATAAAAAATGAATGCTCTTGCATTCTCTTGCTTTATTACTTTTTCTATTCTACAATTTAAATTATTTGGAATATTACATTATTTTTATGTTTCTCTTTTATTATAATTTTTTAATTTTTAGTGCTTTTTGGGTGCTATGGGTATGCCAGGCGGTAGTAATTTCATTTTTCCACGTCTTTATCGTCATACATTCGTGTTGGGTGTTGATTCATTTGAGGATGCTACAATAATAAAAATATTTACAGCAATCGGCGATTGGCATTTTGCCAAAGGCTATCCCGATAAGGTGGCATTACTATCACGGGTAAGTGCTTTAGATTTTTATTAAATTTAAGCAGTGTTTAGTTTTAAGCTGAAAAATACTAACCTATCTTAAGCCAAATCAATTTTTCTACATATTAACAAAATGTTCTTTTATAAGAAACTCATTATACAGCAACACTAACACCATACAATAAAAGCAAAATTAAAAAAAAAAATAAAAAAAAAAATTAAAAAAATCCTGCAGACATCTAACCAGACACATGATTATTATATCAAGTCCAGTGAACACAAAAAAAAACAACGTTTAAAACCTTGGCTAGTAAAAATCATTATGGAGACATGTTATAATCTAGAGAATGAATTTATATCTATTAATAAAATATGTCTGTGTGAGTATATAGGTTTATGTGGTAAAATGTTTTTATACGTGAGTGGGGTTTTTATGCACTTTTGGTTTTTACTAGAGTTTTTTTTTACTAAATAGCAGACTGACTGCAACTATAGTTGCCACAATAATAAAAATTGAAATTGCGCATTTTATAACTCAATTTAAAAATGTCAAGTCCTATTTATTGTGAACATTTATAACTAGAGCAACACGTTTACATACCCACTATTCTCCAAATGAATTCATACAAGTAAATACAAATATACGTAGATGCATAAAAAGGCGAAACCCAGCAAACAAAATAAAAGACATTATTCATTTCTGAAGGTGGTTTGTCTTGGAATTTGTGAATTTTTTGTACAAGTTTCTTCAACAGGCCGAGGAAGTCATTTGAGAACCATTATTTTGTTCTCAGAAGTGATGTAGATACAGAATAAATTCTTAAGCACTAGTTCTTTTAAACATTATTTAAAACGAGTTTTGAACCACAAATAGGTTCCACTCCATTGGTGCCAGAATTAGTTGTGATACTACTAGTTCTGAAGATGTTATAAAGGAATCTGAAGTGGTTCTGATTACATCTGTTCTAGAACTAATGATTTTAGAAAATGTTCTAAAAATTTTCCTGGGTACCCAGGAAAAATGCATTAGTTTTACAACTAGTTCCAGAACACATGAAATTAGCCTGTAGTAGTTCTACTTTGGCGTTACGATTAATGATTTTTCTTTGAAATTTCCACGTCCAGAATTAGTTTTGTGGAAGTGTAAGCTAACCGGTACTCATTCTATGGAACGGTTCTACAACTATTTATTTCATTAGTGTTTTTTTGTTCAAAATTGTTACATTCAGAACTAGCGCTACAAGAGTATTCGGGAACGGTTTCAGAACCTGTATTTTATTTTTTATTTTAACTTTCCTAAAGCCCACTTTTAAATTCAATTTAATTTTGTAAATACTTTCTTAATTTTTGTAAATTGTGAAATTTATACGAGAACCATCAATTTGTTCGCAGAAGTGATGTAGAAGTTATACAGAATTAGTTTTTAAGCACTAGTTCTCTAAAACATGATTTGTTTGTGATACCACCAGTTCTGGTAATGTTATATCCCAGCAAAAATTTAACTTCCAATTTTAACAGCTTCCTGTATGCATTACATTGTAGCCTTATTCGCCACTCGCAGCATTACCTCATAGTAGTTCAATAACTAGTTTTTAGTATGAAAGTAATTTGTATTTAAGTGACTCAATTGTGGAGGGCGCCTAATAAAAAATATGTGCATAAATTTAATTTATCGTTTGCCTCAATTAGAAGTGCAAATGATATTTTATTTCCCTTTATATAAACTACGTTTTGACATATAAAAATATAAGTCTGCTATGGTGTAACGAGCAAGTCGATAGACTAACAAATATAAACAGTATAACTGTTTTGGTACCCAAATAAAAACTGGTGAAATTTTGGACATTGCGAACATAAAAACGAAGTTTTTGTTGGGTAAGAGAAACTGAAGTGGTTCTGATTACTACAATGTTTCCTGGGTAATAAAAATAACAATAAAAATCATTTATGCGGCACAAATATTTATCCTATATAAAGTTTATTTGGTATTGAAAATGGTCAAAAGCGGTTAAAAAATTAAAATGTTATGGGCTAAAGAACTAGAAACACTGGGTGTCCATTTCATAATTTTCTGCTTTTATTTCTGAAACAAAACCATGTACGACAATGAAATTTTGTATTTGTTTGAGGGTCAATATAAACTTGGAAAAATGGACATAATCCTCCCACTTTATATAAGATGAATTTCAACGAAATTCTTTTTAAAATTAGTTCGAGGATCAATCTAAACTCGGAGAAAAATGGGCGTGCTCACCCCCTTATCGCTCACCTCTGATATAACGTAACATTATGGAAACGTTGATGGTTGGTATATATAATATAAAATAATATATTGTAAGCCAAAATGTTTATAAATTTTTTTAAACAAAATCGGACATAAGTGGAGATGCATAAAAACGTGTATGAAAAAAGAAATTTTGTGAAAATGTGCGAATTCGCTTAAATTCAAATAAATTCGAAAAGAATCGATAGATTTTCATGATCAATATCTCATTTTGTTGCTATTACATCTGGCTTTATGATAAAGTAATAAATCTGTAATAAATTTGCCGTTTTCGATTTTAAATGATTTTTTAAAATAAAAAAAACTTGCTATTTCCAAGAAAAAAATATATTTTTTGTTTAATCTTCTTATTATAACTCAGAAACTACTGAGCTGCTTGAAACACAATATATGAAGTGATTAAAGGTTATGTAAATATACATTTTTCTAAATTTATTTTTTATTTCTAAAAAAAATATAATTTTACCTTAAAATTAAAAAAAAAACTCTACATAGAAATAAAAATATAGACCATTTTTGTACTATTGGAACCACAACACATCCAAAGTATATATGTGGGTTTTTTTAAGCCTCCAAAATTTTTGATTTTGTTGACTTGTGCAATAGTAGAATCAATGAAAACCCTAAAATACATAACATAGTTCATTGAAATCAATGTAATATTCACTGAAATTAGTTTATTTATTTAATGAACGTGTTCATTGATTCAATAAATATTAATGTAATAAAATTTAATGCCGATTTTAATGAAATTTTAAATATAGATGAAATTTAAACTGGAAGGAACTATAGAATATAAATTAAAACTTAGTTAATGAAAATAGTATTTATTGTAGTTGTTTGCATTTAATTTTTTTTTTTTTTTTTTTGTTAAAACTAGAAGTTTTTTAATGGAAGAAGCTTTACGGGAAACATTAAACAAGGCAGTATCGCAATTTTTTGGAAATAATCTGTAACTTGCCACATTTTTGTTTCTTATCCAATTTCAAATATTTTTATATACTGTTGCAGGCCTTGATAAGACCTATAAAAAAACGTGCTTCCATGTTCTATTTATCTCTTATAATTTTCAAGTTATTTGTGTTTGAATTTTCAAGCACCATAATTTTGCATGTTCTTGGTCCAGTTTTTCTTTCATATATATTATAGTATTTCCGTCCGATTTTATGACGGAGGTACCCAGCATTGAGCCTCTTTAGCTCCGCTCCCGTGGGGCCTGTTCGGTATCCCTTCCAAACTTAACATTGAACAATTCTTTGCTACGCTTACACTAATTTTCATGCAAATCTAATCAGCTAATCAGAAGTTTTAGATTTTTTTCCAAAAAATTGCGATGCTGCCCACTGTGCATTGTCAACAGGTCAAATATGTTATTTAACATTTTCTAAATACCATGTAATTCAGGGGCATTCATTCAACTTGTGAACGAATAAATTTAGTCAAAGAATTTTCAATGAACCTGTATATATCAAATTTAATGTATAAATTCTTTAAAACAATAAACATTTTTCTTACACTTATGTATCTTTTTGGTTCAGTGTTATTTTATTTTCATTTAAATATTTTTGAGTTCCCCAAGAATCGAAAAAAAACTATATGATTTTATGGATATCTCGTATAAAAACAAATAATTATTCAAGTAATAAATAAGTAGTTTATTTATATTTTCTATTGTAATTACCCAGCAAAAAAATTTATTGATTTGGATGCAATAGAACTGACGGAAGCAACATATTGCTTACTTAATTGCATAAAGCTTCCGAAAAGGCAATA
>MINK01173660.1:0-14264 GCA_001735545.1 Phormia regina
TAAGGTAGAGTTTGACCGACTATTTCTTTTTACTTGTTTTATTTAGTTACGAATGAAATAATATTTATATTAAATATTAACAATAGTATTACTTTTATTTTCGTTCAATACCCTTTAATATAAATTTGAAATTTTTTATGTTCGATTTTTTGACGATTTTCGAAAACTAAATTGACGATTTTTTTATTTTCTGTCGTCAAAATGACGATATTGAATGAATTTTATCTGGCAGCCCTGTTCTGACGTTTGAGCGATTTATTATTTTATTGTGCTATCATATTATAGATTTTTGTTCATTTTTTAGTTTTAATTTTATTTCTAACGTATTACATTTCTTTATCAATTGGCATATGAATTGAAATAAAAGGTAGATAAACTGATTTTAAATTAGTGTATATATTCAAAATTATAATTTTTTTCAGACATTAATATCATGTCTAGTTTTATCTATTATTAAATATTGGATCAATGGATCAATCAAATATTCAGTCAATGTTCTAAAATAAAAATATACGAAACAATTTAATAATGAGTCTGCTGCTTCTTGAATAATTTTCATTAATGTAACACAAAGGTCAAAAAAGAGTACATAAAAAAGTATTTTAAACATATATTGCTTGTATTTTAAACATATTTTGATTGTATTTTAATAGGTTAGCGAAATAAATACATATAAAACAAACATATTATTTAAATAAATTACACAATTTTTATAAAAATTTCCTAAATATAATTATCCCTTGTTATGATATGTATTTCAAAAATCTTTAAAAAAAGATTACTAAGAATAGAAAATAGTACTCTTTCCTACAACAACATTTCTCTCTCTTCACGTATAGGTGCCGTGTAAATTCAATACGCTTGCGAGAGTATAAAAAACACTAATGTCATTATTAAAACTTCATATTTTAGTGCAAAAACCTCTTAAAACACATATTTATCACTTAAAGGTAAAATTAAATATTTTTTTCTTAATTTTTACAATATAAACGATAACAAAAAGTTAATAATTTTTACAAACTGAGAAATTAATTTTGTGTTTTTTTTTACATTATTTTTGTTTGTGTTGAATATTATTCAAACAAACATAGCTGTATTTTTTGTACTGAAAATAAAGTACAATTTTACAAAGCGCTATGCACAAATCTATTTAATTAACATTAATAATTTAGAATTAAACCAGCGATAACCAAAAAGAGAGACACCAAAATTAGTTTGGAATATAAGATTAGTTTTAGTTTAGATTAAAATATACATTTATTAAAAAATAATACAAAACCATAGTATCATTACAAAGTACTCGCACACTCTACAAAATCAACATTCCTTGTATTTTGTTAGTGTAACTACCCGCTCACGACTGTCAAAATGCTAATGAAAACAGACAAATGAAGAATAAGGAGAACGGAATTAAAATACTCACGAAGAAAAATTTTCATGGAATACAAAAACATTTGAGACAGTAAGCGTGGGGTATATCAATGAAAATTGTAAAACAGCTGTTCTTACGACGAAATACTTTCTAATATACCTACTATAACAAAACAAGCCATAACTATCTACATTATACATTGTATACACACTATGTGGTACAATATGAACGGTGGTAAGTTTTGTTTTTGCACCTAATATGAATATGCAAGAATGTGTTACCAATACATTCTTAAAGTACGTTTTTTTGACAACAGAGTTAGGTTTTTTTGACAAGCCTTCTCTTCTTAGTATTCTTTGTTCTATACTACGTCCGTATATAAGAGAGAGAGAGAGAAAGTTTTACTAAAAAAGAGTCGGACTACTTTGTATATTTTGAATTTTAGTAAGTGCTCCTTTTTGAGTATTTTGATTTTTTAAGCTTCATATCTATGTCAATAATCAATAGTTATTCAAATTTTAAATGCATAGTTCTAAGAAGAGCGATATCACAATTCTTTGAATTGCTTTGTTTATTTTTAGAATCTTATGCATATGAGAAACTAAGCATAGTATAGCAAAAGAAAGAAAAATTAATATAAATAATAAGTTTATATTTTTGTTACACCATTGATTTTATATTAGCTATGTTCGTATAATTTTCAACAAAATTTATCGAGCAACAACTATTTCGTTTACAATAGATAGATAGATAAGAAAACTGGTCAGGCGCGGATCCACGGGAAATTTGCCTCCCCAAAACGGAAACTCTTAGTGAAAAATTTGGTCTTCTCAACCATCTCACACATTCTACAGAAATCGCAATTGCTAGAGTCCCATTTAGACATCGTCTTCTCTATCGTATAGTGTCGCATTATGTTACATATAGTCCTTACATTATTCTTTCTCAAGCTAAGAAGAGTACATATGTTTTGCCTTTAAGGTGCCCTCTTGGTATATGTCTATGTAATAGATGCTCAGTAAATATAACCGTTAGTAGTAGACGTAGCTCAACCGGTGTACCCGGGCCAGATAACATATATGGCTCGAATGTATTAACCGCCCATGTTACCTTGATCAACCATGATCAAGCCCCTTACTACTGTGAACTATCTGATCTATGAATACATCACGGAACACTAAGGTTCCTCGATAATATCTTCCTGAATTGAGATAATTCATTGACAGAGTTAATGGTCTCACTATACCTAGCTCACGAAATTCATCCTCTAGGTGATACAATCTTCAATCTTACCAGTTCCTTTGTTCAGCTGATTGGTTGCTTTCTCTTCTCACCGCACAATAGAGCTCATATCTTCTCAAACTCAGGCTACCCTCCGCCGTAGAAATATTGGATAGTCTCATGCTCAAATCGCGCTCGAAACCATACCAATTCGTCCATCTAGGATTTCTTCAAGTTTTCTCTCCGAATCCAAAAAGTTGTAGAAGTCCTCTATCTTAACCTTTTTCCTATTGCCCTCCCTTTTATCGTCTTGTTTATTCCCATGCCTTAACCTATCAATAAAAATATCACCTTCAATTTTGTTCCACGAGTAAGCCCGTAAGAAAAATGGACGGTTGCTCTCACTGACGGTGAAACTAAATCTTGCCATCAGCATCAAAGTGACCGGATTCGTTTCATTTCGCACTAACTAATCATTCAGATCCTTGATCTTAAATGTGTATAGTACTTCTTCATTTGGTCCGCGAAAAACATAGGATACATAGACGGAACGCAGTTTAAGGAAACATATTCATGTTGGCAGGAATACCAATCAGGATATAGCAGTTACACAGCATTCAGCCCAATAGCCTAGTCGTTTCTAAGTCCGTGCAACATGTCCAGTCCTCCTTATCCGACATCAGAAGTTGATCCTGGTTGGTTCAGCTCTAGAGAGACAGGGTTTATCTATTAATATCCTTAGACCAAATAGACGTTTCCGTTGGTCCCCAAAGGACGGACAATGGCATAGAAGATGCTCCGTGGTCTCCTCTTCTTCCTCGCCTTTACAACTCCTGCAAAAGTCCTTGTAGTGGAGTCCCAGCTCCGAAGGCCCAGTGACCTGTGACCTGATACCATAAGATTCCTTAGATGGGTCCTTGGCAGCTTCAACAACTTAATTGTTCGCTGCTCTTCCATCATGGGCCAGACTTTCCTATACTCTACACACCTACCTTACCTAATATTAATGGAGCGCAGCAAAATTTTCTGGTCCCGATATCAGGTGGTAGACAGTTTAGTATAGTGAACAGTGCCTCAGATAGAGTAGTTCTAAGTGCACCTGTTATCATGGTTTCTTTTCTCCAAAGATCGCCACCAAAAAGTTGCTCCGTAAAATAAAATCGGTCTGATTACTCAGTAACATAACCAATATGCATTTTTGGGGCTCAGTCCCCAGTTTAGGTAAATTGCCATTTTACACAATACAATGCAGAGGCTGCTTTTGTGGTTCTTAAAATTGTATTCAGATTCTTTGCTATCAAAAATAAGTCCCAAATATTTGGCTTCTTTAGATAGTGATAATGATACTTCGCTTATCTTGGGAGTCTTCTGGTAATTAATATTAGTCCACAGTCTAGGAGATTGAGTGCAGCCTTCAACACTTCTGTGAACAGTTTTGGGTCTTTAACAGTAGCTACCACCGCCAATAGTTTTTACAGCCGGTCTCTTCCATAGCTTTAAGTAGAGTATTAATATTCAAATTCCATAGCAATGGGGACACCTTGTGGTGTTCCACTAGTTGCTATTCTCTGGATGCTGGAGGCACCCAACTCTGATTCAAGGCGCCTAAATTTCATGAAGACAGCTTTGTCAGCTGGTATTATCCCATCTGGAACAAACAAAGAACTTCAAAAAAATAACTTTAAAATTCCACGCACGTGTTTCCCAGCATGTCAGCAGTTAGATGAAGTATTACCTCTTAAACTAAGTATTGGCAAACATAGTTTCGTCCTCTCAGAGGATATAGAGGCGGAATTTATGCCGTGGCTTTTGGTAATCCAGAGTCCTTTCGAAGAGCTTTGAAGTCGTTGGCACAAATTCCTTGGTGTAGTGCATGATGATGATCGATAATAGCGTTTGGTGGAAACTCTATCAAATCACGAAACATCTTTTAATATTCCATCCCAAAACTTATTAGTGCTAACAGTTAATATTCAATTTGTTAAATCCCCTGTGAAGAAGTGCGAAAAGTAATGTGCTTACTGAGAAATCAAGATTAACCCATTCGTGGAACGTCTTTAAGAAATATCGCATATATGGGCAATTATCAAAAATTTTTATTTATAATACTTAAAATGCTTTTGTATACATATAAAGTGACATGAATGCATATAGAATCAGTTCGCGTTAATAATTTTGTGTGAGGTGCGTCAAAGTTATAGTGGTTGAAGTTGAACATATACAATTTTTACAAACTAGGAGTTTATATACAATTCTTGTCAAAATTACACGTAATATCTTCAATGTTTGACGCATAGTATAATTAGAAAGTATACTCGTAAGAACAGCTGTTTTACAATTTTTTCATNNAGTCTTTCTCTCCTTTATTCTCTTTTTTTCTGTTCATAGCATTTTGACATTGTGCGCGGTAGTTTTACACTAACAAAATACAAGGAATTGTTGTTTTTGTAGATGTGCGAGTATTTTGTTATTATACTATGGTGTGACGGTATTAGTGCATCGTATTTAAGAGTTTCCTAGTATAATTTAAAAAAAATTATGAACATGTTTTATCGCATATAATTTATTTCTCCATATATTGAATGAAAAGATATTTTGTTAGAGCTTATTACATAGTAATGTTTTCCCAACAAATTTTTGATGCGCCTCCGTATTTCTATTAAGCATAACAAACACCTACTAATTTTGTAAATTATAGTTAGTAACATGCTGTCCACACGATGTGCCATGGCGAAATGTGTTTTGACAAAAGTTTCACATTTTACTTATTGTTGACATAAATTTATGATCCCTATCAACATCATACTTAATCAAAGCGATCCACTTACCGAAACGAAAGTACTGCAGAAAGTTACACTTCCAAAACAAATAAAGAACACAGAGGAATATTCTGAGCTCAACCTTCTACGAGTGAAGAACAAAGTGCCAAAAAGTCCATCCACTTGAATTCTTTCCCCCAGGACCTGTACCACAATTTCCACTCTTGTGAATTCTTGTCCAAATAGGACTACATTCAAAGATGCATATAGTGCAAAAAAAGTACAAAAATATAGTTTTTACTCGCATTCTCTCTAAAACGGACTATTTTGAAAAAAGTACCAGACCAGACCTGTCGGATTATTTTTTTAAATGAATAACGATAACTGTTAAACTTTTTTGTATCTTTATTAGTTTGCGAGTTGAAAGGTTACCGATTTTAGCAATTTTTACCCCTTAAATATTCGAATTTAGAAACCTACCTATGTTCCAAATTTTGGAATGATGAATCAGTCAGTCAGTAACGTTACGTTGTATGTGTATGCGTAAACAGCACATGGATTTGGATAGTGTGGAGTTAACTTGTTCATGATTAGTTATAATAATGTACATTTTATAACTACATGCAAAATATTTTACAATATAAATTATTTGTTGTTTGTCGCACATTTTTTTTTTTTCATTTTAATTTTATTCTTCTTCTGGCTCAAGTTAAAAAAACCCATGTATTTTGCTTTCATGTAAGAGTGGAGAAAGGCGCAATAAGCCAAAAGTTTATCTGCTTCATTTGTATTGTTTTTTTTTTATTATAAAAAATATATTTTCGACATATTCAACATATTCAAATTGTCAACTTCGCAATTATGAGTTTATTCCCACATATTTATGGAGTGATTCGATATCAAAACGGACAAAAAACAGACTTTTTCGTATTTTTCAATAAAATTCGCTACAGATATTAAGTATTGCAAAAGTTATATTATTTTCTTACTAAAGAATCCTCCTGGTCCAAAAATATGACGTTTCAAAAATAAAAATTCGGTTGAATTTTTTTCCAAAAGTAATCACACTTATTATTTGCTCATAACTTCTAAAGTATACATTGTACAATTGTTATTTTTATTTTATTTAATAGAAAAACTCATGGACTCTAAACGGATAAGTATAATATTTATATACTTCGAAAGTTCAAAGGTCAAAATTGATAATAAAAGCCCAATATCTCAAAAAACGGTATCTTAAAATCCTTAAAAAATACATATATTGATAATGAAAGCCTTCTCTATATTTGTGCTAAATTTCAAGTTGGAACCTCTATTGGTTTAGGAGATATAAAGTAAAACACAGAAAGAGCACATTTTTTGTATGTAAAATTTAAAATATTTACAAAAATTATTTTTGTTTATGAGAACTTTAAAAAAAAAAATAAAATTTTATATACAAAATTTGATTACAGTTCATATTTTGTTACATAATTTCAGAACTAAATGAGTGTCCAACATGAAATTTTAAACAAGCATAAAGTACAGTTATATAAATATTATATCATTTTTTTAGCATTTTAAAAATATCGTTTTTGGAAATATAATTTATTTCTTGCAAGTCTTATTTTGACCATAGAACTTCCAATCTAAGGTAACTCACTACATATCATTTTTAAGGTAATTTCCTTGTTATTAAAACTACACTAAAATTAGCTTCTTATTTTCAATAGCTTAGGAGTTATTAATAATTGGGATTTATTTTTGTCCATAACTCCTAAACTAAATATGGCTCCAACTTGAAATTTTATATCCATATGGAAAAAATTTATGTCAACCATATATAATTTTTTAGGAATTTTAAAAATACTGGTTTTTGATATAATATATAATAGTTTTAATTTTTTTATCTCCCACTTTGATCTTTAAACTTTTAATGTAAAAACCTTCGTATGTATCGTTATAGAGGTAACATCTTACTCTTTAATAGGCAGCAACAACTAAAGATCTGCCATGTATTTAAACAGATATTCATTTGTAAAATTCTTAATATTTTTTCGTTTTTGAAACCGCCACATTTCCATACAGGAAAGAAACATGTGTCTGAAATTTCATGGTTCGAAAGCACTTGCAATAGTCAATGCATGTAGTGAATTTCATTGAAATCGGAGAGGTTAAATCCGATTGCTGTCCGTTTTGACATGGAATCGCTCTATGATCATTACAATCGGGTACTTCATGGTAAATAGTTTTTCGATGTTCATACTCACGTCACTCAGTGTACGAACTTTTTTCATGAATAAATCGAATTGTTAGAAGATTTTGATGAATGTTGTGAGAATTATGATGAATGTTTACGTATTATTTATTTCTATTGTTTCATCAACCTGAACTAACTGTTTTGACGATGAATGTATTCAGAGTTAATTTTTCGCCATTTATGCAGTTCTTTGGTAGTAAAAAATGCAGAAGCTAAAATATTTAACGCATTTCGTACTGGTCATGTTGCATATATTTTAAGAAGAAATATATGCAAATAACATATTTTGGAGAATTAGAAAATTAATAATGTTCTACTACTAAAAACCAAAGCTAATATAAAATATGTTGATGTCAGATTTATTTTATGAGTAAAACTGCTAAAAATATTTACATAAATGTACAAATAAAAATATATAAGACGCTCCTAAGAAAGCAGACGACTAAAATATGCCGTGCAGCCGCCGCAAAAAATTTTCCCTCGGCTTGGTTCTTTCTTTTTTAATTTAAAATTTGTATTTGCAATTGTAAATGGCATAGCGTCATCTGTTGAATTTAATGAAATTATGTCATTTAATCCACTGAAAGTTGATGACGTATAGAGGGCGGTGGCGCCATTGTAATAAGAACAAAAATAACGATTAAAATAATCTGAAAAAAAAAATATATTTAACACGTGTTTGATCAACAGTATTAACAAATTAATTATTGTAAATAAATAAGGAATGGTAAATTGTAAATTATTGTGCAAAAATAATATGTACATACAGTATATATGTTTGGATTTTTGAGTGAGGGGTTCATATTCATTTTTCTCTTATCGTAAATATTGTGCTTACTCAATTGTTTACTCAATTGTTTACCTGAAAAAAAACAACAAATAGAAGGACACAGCAATATATTTTTTATACTATATAGAGCCATCTAGGGGAGAGTAGTGTAAGTTTGAGACAAGAAAGTACACAAGCAAATGCAAGAACCATAAATATCAAATATAAATTACTCCGAAAATATAAGAAAAACCAAGGTTGCAAAATATTTATATGTTTTAAAGAGGACTTCTATTGTTTGTTTCTTTGTTAATTGTTGGCAGCAGAATTGACTGTCCTTGCATAATGCAGTGAGTATTTTTCTAAAAAATTAAAAAAAAGGTTTTCATATTTACTTATCGTTTTGATGTATCTAGAATCTGTAACCATAAAAACAGCTGTTTTACAATTTCCTCGCGGTACTGTGAAATTGTTTAAAGTTTAACGTATTGTTTTGATTCGGTTCCATATAAATGTATGTATTTTACTGCAGCTGTCAGTCGCAGTTGAAGCGAAAGTATTCTATGTAGTTGAGACTTCAGTGTGTGAGCGGAGAAATACATTCATACAAGTACTTAAATCCACTGAAAGTTGAATTTGAAGAACATTTTATAGCATTAGGTTGAAAATCCAATTTTCTCAAATAAATTTGTGATAGAACTATTAAGATGAACCCTATGATATCGAAATTATTAGTTATAACTTCATTATATCTAATAAGTCAAATATGGGTTACTAAAAAATTTCGGCTAATGGAATAATTTCCCATTAACCGGTTATTAACCGATGGACTTCAAACCTCGAATAATTATTTGAAAACAAACCGATTTATATGAAAACCCGATTAATAGGATTCCCTAAAATTAAGGCTTATTAACTATAAGGTTAAAGCAATTCTTCAATAAATACAACATAAAGATGATAAATAAAACTATTTGTATGAAATTAAACGCAAAACTTGAAGTGCTTCAAGTTTCCGTTTTTACCACTATAATTAACAATTTAAAAAATCAATGAATTATACTGCGCACTACACGTAGAGTGAAAAAATACATATTTTTTAAACATATAATGATACTTCATTTTATTTATTTTTACCTAGAATCAATTGCATTTCAAAAATATCAATTTTCAATTATCAATTAATCGCATTTTTTCTTAATGAGCGAATTGAAAGACTTCGCTTTAAGTATTTTACGATATTTGTAGCTGTCAGTCGCAGTTGAAGCGAAAGTATCATTGCATTCAGACTAACCTTTTTCTAGATGTGCAATCTGCACAGAACAACACACAATTTGTTTTGATTTGTTCAACAATATTTCAATACTGTTACATTTAGTGTACGAACAATAACAAATGTGCGAACATGAAAAAGGATAGTGAAAATATTCTAAGAGCCGTAACCACTATTAATTTTTAATGTTTTACAATATCAAAGACCTAATATATAATAATATATTACAATTATGAAAACAAATTGTCACTTATATTTAATGATGAGTGCCAAACAAAAGAAGAAACGTGTGATTTAATGTTGTTTCATTTTCGTTTTGAACATTAGTTAAAAAATGGTGCGTGGAAAGCGAGTTTGTGAACAAATTCGAGTTATAATTATTGATAAATTCAGATCGGGCAAAACCTATGGGGAAATCTTAAGTGATGTAAATTTTCCCAGATCAATAATAAAAGGGATTATTAAAAAATATAAGGAAAATATAAACTATAGCTATGATATTGCGAAAAGAGGCCGAACCTCCAAAATAGCAGCTCTCGACAAAAGGTCTTTAGCGGCTATAATTAAATAAATCTGATCTGAAAGATATATAGCTTCAAAATGGTCCAAAGCAATTAATAAACCCGTATATCGCGAATGGATCCGTCTGTCTATGAAAAATATTGGTTATGGTTTTTACCAGAGTAGGTAGAACGATCATTTTTTGATTTTGATTTGTTTGTCAGACGTAGCACTTTATAAATTTTTTACAGAATCCTTAACTACAAATTATATTTATAAAACAAATAAAAACATTTCTCAAAATAATACATGTTCTTTTCAATTAAAATAAAAAGTAAATTATGTCAAAAAATGCTTGTTGTCAAATTTTCAATATTCACTGTATCTGTATTTACCCAATAAGCATTTTTACTAGAATACAAGCTGGAACAAAATGTATTTCAAGCCATGATTCCAGTATCAAGCATTGAATTAAACTTGTAGTATACTTTAATTCAATAGCGTTCTCCAGCAAAATGGAAATTTAAATTCCAGTCAGATTTATTTTATTTGAATATTTTTTAATTTCAATCATATTTCCTGTATAAACTATTTTAATATTTGAATTCATGTCGATTTCCAGCAAAATATTCCAAGAATGGAATTTTCCGTTCGACATTGGGTGTTGTAAATGTGATCGTTTGGCTTAAGGAACTTGTTATCGTCGTAGAATTCATTTATTAGTGTTATACTGTACAAGCTTTAAATAATGAGAATTTGAGGTTTTGCTGGCGATGTTATTCGCTGATTCGTTTATGAGTATGTTGTTATTATATGTATCGTTGTTATCGTTGAATTGTATGTTATTATTTATATTTGTATGGTATACGTGTGTGATGTTGCTGTTAATATTCAAGGGTATGTTATTAACGTGTAAGGTGTTGATTTCGTTGTAAGAGTTTAGGTATATGTTATAATTGTCATGTATGTTGTTGTGTTGTTTACCACTGTGATTGTTGTTCATTCGACATAAAAAATAAAAAATTATAATTTTTAAGTAAAAACAGTGGTTTAAAGTTTATTAGAGTACTAGTTTTATAGTTTTTTGTGCAGTTACAAGGAAATTCTAGTCTTATAATTGTGGCAGAATGCTTTGGTTTATTATCCTGGTAAATATAAGTCAGTCATATAATCATAATTTCTCAGGACTTTTATGTGAATTTTATTTTAAAATGCCGATACAATACAGATGATCCATTATTCTACATATAAGTACTAAAATACCTACTTCAGATTCCATCACAAACCCCCGAACCGTAACCCCTCAACCACAGTTTTTACGGTAGCTATCTGATTTCACTCTTATACCTCGGTGTGATGCTTTCGACAGTCTACAACATTGATATTAAATACAAAATGATTTAGCTTGATCCCAATTGCAAAAATTTTATCCTTTTAGAAATTTTTTGACTTTCTTCAATATTATCTTACAAAACTGTAATCTCAATTTTATAATCCTATTGAAATGTGGAGGCTTTTTTTATACCAGACTTGGCTTCACGATGATATATTTCTTCAACATTTCTAAATTTGTAGAATGAAACTAGTGTTCCTAAGTATTTTTCACTATCTATAACCATGCTCTATGAATTTGGCTTGTAATTTTATTTCACTAAACGTGCAATTTCACGTTCAGCCAGCTTTTGTAAACCTTAATATTCTGCCGTTTTATATCAATTTATCAGCGAATTTAAATATTTGTCATTTTATTCGAAATAATTTAATAAGTATATAAATGATCGCAAAATTATAACAAATGAAATGGGGTATGTCGAATACTTATTTTGGCCACTGAATGTGCTGTTGTTGTTAGTGTATATATTAGGGTGATCAATTATTCGACTTTTTTAAGAAAACGGTTTTCGAATAGTTAGTATTTAAAAAATAAAGCGGTAGCATTTTTTTAAATTCAGAAAAAAACGTTTAACCGGTTGTTTGCAGAAGTTAAAATATTTCTATCAAAAACTACATTTCTTAAAAGAAAAATCAATAAATATTATATTATTTAAGTTAAAGTTTAATAAATACAATTATTTTTTGGAAATGCCTACTAAATTATAGGAAACTTATCTCAATTGTACCGTCTGTAGTTGCAACTTTTTAAATACATATTTAAAAAACGAAGAAAATTAGTTAAACCAATTTAAAAGGGGGTATAAAAACATGGCATAAATCTAGATCACCGGAAGTATTGATTTTAAATTATTCTGATACTAATTTAATAGTATTTTTACTTGAGATTATAGTGATGTAAATGTTTTCGCTCTTTCGCGGTTTACGAGATATAGCCTTTAAAAAATTTTAATATATTTATCTGACTGTCTTTGTTAATAACTGTCTGATCTTAATTGTATGCTTTTAAATGCATTTAAAAATACCTTTACAATAATATTTTAAAATACTCCTCTGGAAGAAAATTAAAATTTTGTATAAAAATAGCGGATTTTAAAAAAATTTTCTCATACTCAGAAAAGCTTATTTATCGATGCCAGTGTTTGACATACCTAGAGGAGAAAGTCCTTAAGCCCAGCCGATGGCCGGCAACACAGAATAAATTTATTAGTGTTAAGAAAATATATAATTTAATTTTAATAGTTCTGGTAATCTTGATTAGTTTTAAAAATCAAGATAATTATTACCAATTTATTTGTTTAATCTATCTGAATTAATATCAATTTTACCTAAAACTATATTTTTAAAACATTAAAAATCATTCTGTATAAATATCTAAAAAATATTCTCACATTTCGATTAAAATATCATTATTTAAGGGGTGCGATCGAAAAAATCTTAACACACGTTTTGCCTCATAACTTTTTACCGAAGCTGTATTTAAAAACTGTTTGGTCTAGTTATCTTTAAAAGATACGTCAGTTATTGTTTTTAATTACAACCATGTTGATTTGTCCAATGTTGTTAAATAGTATCAGGATAGTTCGACCATTTATAGGAAACATAGTTCGGTGAGAAAAATGGTCCACTTGGTATTTTTAATGCCAAAAAAATTGAAAGCCTAATGAAAAGTATTCCTAACCATCTGGTAGAAAAGCATCCCTATTATCTCAATACTGAAACTATTTGGTGCGAAAAGTTAATGCCAATGCTTAGTTTAAAACATATAAAGTACAAAATGTTCAAGACTGGTATGCTGCAAAAAATTTAGAAGCCAAGAATAGGACACTTAAATTTCATACAAATGCACGACGGAACGCATGTACTGACAGATTTTTATTTTTTTTTTTTTTGTATGTTGATTGTACTTGAGGATATGTTAAGATAAGTTTAGGACCGAAAAGCTGTCGAAATTTCCTAAAAAATTCCTAGTTTGGCAGTTATTTGTTACAAAATATACAAAATGACAGCTTAGAAATATTTTTACAAATCCTTGTTTTTAATATTACAATTATAATGTGATTCAATTAATAAATTTATTTGTCATTATAGTAAAATTAAGTATTTATATTAAATAAACATATCTGCAAATAATTACATTAAAATATTAAAATGTAATATTATCAATCCAAATACTTAAATGTTAAATGTATGTCTAGGGTTAGCAACAATCAGCTGTAGGGTTAATTTACAATTAAACGGTTTTGTGAACAAGCCTGGATGAAAAATGGAAAAAGTACTTTTATGACGTATTAAAGTTACTCATACATGCTTCTGGGAAGCTATATTCTACCTAACACGACTTAAAATCATTCCTTTTCAATTTGATCTTATACCATTCAGAAGTGTGCTTATAAGTCTATAGGACATAAAATTAATTAATATATATAAATCTAGTGTTTAATTAATGAAAGTTAAAATTTAATAATTTATTTAAATCAGAGTTGGGGGTAGTGCATTAAATTTGCGGTTTCCACTAACAGTTAGTGATAGTGCAAAATTTTTAACTACAATCTTTACTTTTTAGTGGTGAGTTAAAAAATATCAGCCTCACTCAACATAGTGGTAGTGAAAAAATATTTTTTTCCAATAAAATTAATTAGTGATTGTTCACTAAACTAAAAGAACATTTAATATTTTTTTAAACTTTCTTCACCAAATACAAAATTAAGACTAATCACAATAATTTTAAACTTAAA
>MINK01173661.1:0-22891 GCA_001735545.1 Phormia regina
TAATAATTATTTATTTTTAGTCAAAAAAAAAAAAAATAGCGACAAAAAGTGACAAGTTGCATCCCGTTGTAAAGTCTCAACATCACTGTCAAACATAAAGCCAGGTTGTTTACAACTAAATAAAAAAAAATTAAATAAAAACTCGTAGATGTCACTGTTCCCCTCTACTTTCTAGTGAAATCATTATTACAGGTTTGTGTGTGGTACCATCGGTATAGGAATGTATTTTTATATAGAGTTAAGGTCAATATAATGTAGGGGAAAAATGCACGAATGCAATATGTGCAATGTCACTCTATGTATGCTTCAGAGTAAAAAAAAAATACACTTGCAACACATGAACCATTGGCACCCAAAAAACAAAGAAGAGAAAAAAATACTTTGTAATGGAATTTATATGGTTTTTGTAGAATTTTTCGTTTGTTTCTCTATTTTGCATTGAGCAACATTTATTGATAGTGTCAGCAAGATGATTAAGAATCATAGATGAAAATATTAAAAAAAGGAATATGCAAACAGAATTAAAAAGAAATTCAGCTGGGTTATAAAGTTAAATTTTAAGTTAATTTCCTCAAATTGTCATAATTATATAATTTTATCTATTATAGTTCTAAATAATATCATTTGGAGTTTAATATAATATTTGCTTTATTTTAATTTAAAATTTTTCTGGCACTTACCTGATATCTTGTCTTAACGATTGATCGCCTAATAATAATTCAAATCCTCCTTTTGATATGCTACTGTTTGGACTATAATTTAATTGTGTTAAATTATTTTTTAAATTATTTGTATTTAATTGTAAAACGTCATCATTTTCCTCATCATCATCGTCGGTTAGTAACTGAAATTAGAGAGAAGAAAATAAATAAATAGCGAACATTCGTTGATTAAAATACCGACTATAGTTTATATCCAGACTATAGTATATAATACAGACTATAGTCTATAGTTCAGACTTTAGTCTATAGTCCAGACTATAGTCCAGGCTATAGTCTTTATTCCAGACTAAAGTATGTAGTCCAGACTATTGTCTATAGTCCAGATTATAGTCTATAGTGCAGGCTATAGCCTATAATTCGGACTATAGACTATAGTCAATAGTTCAGATTATAGACAATAGTCCAGAAAATATTCTATAGTTCAGACTATAGTATATAGTCCAGATTATAGTCTATAGTCCAGACTATAGTCCAGGTTAAAGTCTATAGGCCAGACTATAGTCTATAGTCCAGACTATAGTCTATAATGCAGAATATAGTCTATAGTCCAGACTATAGTCTATATTGCTGAATATAGTCTATAGACCAGACAAGAGTCAGTGTCTATAGCCCATACTACAGTCTATAGTCCAGACTATAGTCCATAGTCTAGACTACAGTCTATTGTCCAGACTATAGTCTATAGTCCAGAAAATATTCTATAGTTCAGACTATAGTATATAGTCCAGATTATAGTCTATAGTCCAGACTATAGTCTATAATGCAGAATATAGTCTATAGTCCAGACTATAGTCTATATTGCTGAATATAGTCTATAGACCAAACAATAGACTATAGTCCAGACAAGAGTCAGTGTCTATAGCCCATACTACAGTCTATAGTCCATAGTCTAGACTACAGTCCATTGTCCAGACTATAGTCTATAGTCCAGACTATAGTCTATTGTCCAGACTATAGTCTATAGTAGGCTAGAACTAGACTATGTATTTTTTTTACTAATGACTAAGAAGTAGATTTATTCAGATTATTATGCTCTAAAGGTATAGACCAATAGTTATATATGTAGACCTCAGTTCTTATAGTATTCAGACAGTAGGTCTATTGTGCCCACAACTTTTTAGTGTTAATGGTCAATACCGACTGTAGGTCTATCAGTCAGAAAATATGTAGGTAGTGTAGACCAATGAACCCGAGATATATGCGGTAACAATCCATGATATATAGTTATGAGCTTTCTGAAAATATAGTTATAATAATCCTACACTTACAGGTTTTTCGGCAGTTTCGTTTTCGCATAGTGGTTTAAATAATATTCTTAGACTTATAAGTTGTATTATGTTATGTCAACGATTAGAGATTATTTAGTCCAGAAATATGTTTGGTATTCTCCGTAGATTCTAAGTAGTCTCTTTGTTCTTCGACGGGGTATAATCTATATTTAGTCCGCTAATAGTCCACTAGGTTCTTGTGGACTGATAGTTTAGTGGTGTAGAACTAAGAGGAAAGTATGTATAGACTATAATCTAGAGGATATATTTGACTGTAGGAGCTAGTTGTTTGTTCTTGATGGTTTAAGTCTAATAGTAGACTTTTTGTAGTCTAGACTGATAAGTTTAGTTCTTGAAAGTTTATGCTATAGGGTATTATGTTAGACATTTCTTGATCTATATTATTGTTGTCTAAAGTTTAGAACTGGCTGGATCTAGTGATTGTCATATATAATTGCATTGAGCGATGAAGTTTGGTCTATTAGTATTGTCCTTGAACTGATAGACTATATGTTTGAATCTTGTTTATCCTAACTATACGTCTAGTGTCGACTAAGAAGACTCTATTAAGTCATTAATCTGTGTCATTTATTTTTTAGCTTTTTAATTTTTTCTATTTTAAGTTTTACCTCTCTTCTCGGTTGGTTTTGTTGCTGTTGCTTGCTGGGTCGTTGTTTTGATGTTTTGCTGGTTTGTTGTAGATTATTAGTTTGTTAGAATGTTATAGATATCACAATTTATTGTTAACTACTTTTGAATAAGAATTATTTGTTGCATGATGATTTGTTTTGTTGATGATGTTGGTAATTTGTTTGTTGATTGTTTGTTTGTATGTTATGAGGATTGTTAACTTGATGTGTATTCTAATCGTGGTTAAGCTGTAAGTGTTTAAATGTAGTTTTTATTAATGATGGGAGAGGTGAATGTTGTCTGTTACTATGCTCGGTTTGTTTGTTCAATTCTTGACATGAGGCCATATAAGAATTTGTGATTTATATTACATTATCAGGTTGGGTGTTTGTGTGATGAGAGTGATTTTAATAATTGAGTTTTGTATGTATATGTTTCGGCGGAATTGTAGCATTGATTGTTGTTGTTGAATTGTTGTTGGTTAAACTGCTGGCTACCACTATATTATAGAATGTTAGACTAATGCTGGTGGCGGGTGGCATGCTGCTCTGCTTGCTACATGAGGAAGCTTGTGTTAGGTTGTATGATGATTCTGTAAAATGTTATTTATTTATTATTATTGTGTGTTAAGTAAAATGGTTCTGGACAATCGGCTGGGTTAATTTGAGTATTGGTTAATTAAGGGTTCTCTTGTCATTGGAGGTTATCATTGGTTGTTGTGTTAATATTACTCACATAGTCCTTGGCCAACGGGGTGAGAGTTAAAGGTTCTGAGCTGTCTTTATGAGGACTATGGTTTTTGGTGCGGGAGGTATTATTGCTATGAGGCTGGTGGTATAGTGATCGGTAGTAGGCTTGAGGGTATACTGTATAGATGTGGCGGTCTGCTGTGAAT
Organism: Phormia regina; assembly: GCA_001735545.1. NCBI lineage: Eukaryota > Metazoa > Arthropoda > Insecta > Diptera > Calliphoridae > Phormia > Phormia regina. The sequence goes on from MINK01173661.1 coordinate 3,516, forward strand.
GAGTAACATTCCTACTCGTGCATCATTATGTAGTCTGATTGTTGTATTTTCTCTTCTACCAAAGTGGATATCTTATGTGACCGCATTGATAGGTGAGCTTTGCTGGGCTGTGAGTGAACGGTGCGGTCAGTTTGAACTGGTGTATTTACACAGTGGCCGCTGCGGGTGTTGGGTAGGGGCAGCTGCAATGTTTATTGTTTATAATTAAATTAATTATTTAATATTACACACAAACATGTTAGCAACCTAATCTGCTTAATCATCGCGTCTTATTTCTATCCTCGTTCTCTTTTTCTCTCTAAATGCTGAAAACTACGGCCATGATTTGTAGTCATATTGTATGCTGCAAACCAGTGGCAAACTTTGAAAGAGGTGTGCGGTGTAAATAATACTATTAGGTAATTTTGTCAATAGATTTTGGAGAGATGGTAGTCTGAGATGCTGATTAGCTCTTACTGAGTTGTGCTCCTGCTCCTCGTGTCCTAGTTAGAAGTCAACTGTGCATAATTGTATTATTAACATTCTTCTTATCGTTAGCAAGTTACTGCCGCTGCTGCTCGGCAGCTAAAGCTGTTTTGAGATTGTTGCTATTTGATTCGCTGATGGCGTTTACTATTTAGCCAAGGAGCTGCTTGTGCTTGTCTGCGAGTGCTAATGTGGGAAGTATTGTTTGTGTTTTTATTGAACTGCATTGAGTCGTCTGTTGAGGCTATTGGCGTTGGTGTTATTGTTGTTGCATCATTAGGGATGAACCCAGCTGTTGGCCGAGGTTGAATTGCTGGGCGGGTGTTTTGTTGTCAGGGTCGCTATTGCTAGGCGCGTATTGATGCTATTAAATGAGGTCATATTTACATAGGGGGATAGGCTTCGTGTAGAAAACATTACATCTTTTTTTTTTAGTGTGTCGATGCTGTAATTCCGGCCTTGTACGTTCTAGTTGCAAAAACTAAAACTAAAGAGTGAAAAGAATCTAAATTAAGAGAATAAACATGATAGATCGAATTAATTATTGGCTAAGAGTTATGGTTATTATTTATCATTTACGACTTTTTAGCAATGGCAATTAAGTTTTATTTTTTTATAATTAAAATGATTTTATTACTTTTACTAGTGGTCTGTAATGATGAGGATATTTGTAAGCAGTATAGAGAAATCGGACTTACAAAAACTATTCTAGTTAACAATAACAGGCAGGATATCCGTTTAGGAAGAAAAGGCTTATGGTTTGAAAAAGGACAATTTTATTATTTTTCCCCTTAGTTCAATATTAAGCTGCTTAGACATAGTAAAGCTCTTAACTTAATTAGAAAGGAAATAATATTAAAAATAATACTATAAATTGCGATTTTAGAATAGCGTAATTTATTAAATACCCTCATTTAAAAAATCATTTATTTCGATTTTCAATGATAAGGTAATTTAGAATTGCATTCATTTTTTTGTATACTTTTTGTCCATAGCAAAAATAGATATAATATTTGGGTTGTTTCATTAACTGTTTAAAAATGTGTTTCTTTTTCCTGCTCTTTAATCACCTGCTTTAGTTTTTACACTTTAATACAATTTGATTAATTGTTAGTTTAATGACTATTTCATAGTTATTACTCCATATTTTATTAGGTTCTTATAGTTTGCAGTATATTTCGTTCTTCTACGTTTATATGTCTTTAATATTTTAGGTATAGGGTTGTGATGTGATTTTGTTTTATTCTTTAATTACTTTACTATTGTTTAATTGAGGAACAAGTAGATCTGATAATTAATGAGTTTAAACAATAGCATTGTGCTTTATAATACATTAATTAGTTTTTGAAAGATGCCCATTATTATTTAAAATTTTAATTTTATACAGTTTACATAAATGAATTTAATATTAACATTTTTTTTGAACAAAAACAGTGTAAAATTAAAAAATTAAAAAGTGATTTTTAATGTTTATAGTTAATGGATAAGTAAATTAAAACTATAACGTTCTGTAATATTAAAAGGATATTTTTTAAAAGNNNGGGTGTAGGAAAGTTTTTTCTCTGCGTTACAATATTTGCACAAACACATAATACCCCAACCACCTTTGGTGGTGTAGGGTATAAAAATGGCTTCAAAATAGCTGAAATATAAGGCTATTAAATAGAGTTTCATAATATAATCTCAAAATAGCATCAAATAGGTTTTATATAGTATACAAAAAGTCACCTAAAAACTACCAAAATAGCTTTAAATATGGCACTTTCATTAGCCTAGAAATATCATTAAAGGTAACATTGTATTTATTCTCAAATAGCTATAATCGAATTATTTGACAAAAACCAAAATATGTGTTACTATAAGCCTTTAAATAGCCTAGAAATAGCATGAATTTTATATAACATTTAAATAGTTTTCATTAAAGACCATAATAGCTATTAATCATAGATATAAAATTTTAAAAAATTTACTTAAATTGTCTCACATAATATAAGCTAAAAATAGCCTTAATTATATCGCTCAATAACTATTGAAACAGCTGTAAGTAAAGCTCTTTATTTAGTTTTAAGATAGACTTGCTTTAAGTCCTCTTTAAAGTTTTAAAATAGTTTTGAATGTTAGTATTTATATACCGTATATATATCATTAATCATATCACTTTATATAGCTATAAAATATATATAAACGAAACATTTTTTATAGTTCAAAAGTAGCATTAATAATAGCTTTAAAGTAGTCTTAAAATTTCTTACATTTTAGCTATAAATAATAGTTTAAAATATTGGTGTTGAAATAGTGCGAAAAGAATATTAATAATAGCACTTTAAATAGTTTTAATTAAAGCACTTAATAAAGTTTAAAAACAAAATAAATTGCATAAATATTATTAAATTAAATATTATTATTAAATATTAAATAGCTATAAAGTAGTTTTGTTTAAACTTATTTATATAACCCTAAAATATATTTAAAAGAAACAATAAATATGATTTAAAAAATGATATTAATAATAGTTTTTAAATAAACTAAAACTTTCATAAATCATAGCTATAAATATAAACTAAAACAGCTTTATATAAAAAATATTTATATGCTCCTATAATAGTTAACAAATATAGGGTTAAACTTGTCCAGAAATAGCATCTATATTAGACTTTAGTAGAGATTTTATTAAAGCTCTTTCGATAGCCTTAAAATAACTTTAAACAAAATACTTAATATAATCTAAAAATAGAATTTGATTGTAGCTTTTTATACAGTTTTAAATGTTAATCATTAAATAGCACGAAAAAATCTTCCATCGAGCATATATAATGTTTCAGAATATGTCTGATTAAAACTCTTTGCATGATCCTAAAATAGTTTTTATTATATTATTTATTTAAATGACCTGGAAATAGTATTTATAATATAATTCTTGTATAGCCTTTAAATAGCTAGAAAAGATCCTAAATAGCTTACAAAAAAGTACTAATGTTAATTTTTTTAATTAGCATTCTATATAACATCTTAAGAGTATTAGTCATTGCACTTAATATAGTCTTAAAATTGTATTATTTTAAAGACTTAAAATATTTTCAACTGAAGCCAATTATATAGCATTAAAATAGCTTAAAATAGTACTAAGATTAATTCTTCAAAATACCCTCAAAATATTTTTGTTACGTGTAGCATTTTACATATTCTGTAATATATTTTTATATAGTATTTATTATGGCAGCACTTTACAGAATCTTAAAAAAGCCTTAATAGCAACACTGTTTACAGTGTTGAAATATCTTTAAAATAGCTTTACAAAAGTACTAATATTTATGCTTTAAAATAGCAATTTATATAGCATCATAATAGTATTAGTCATTACACTTAATATAGTTTTAAAATAGTAATATTTTAAAGACTTAAAATATTTTCGACTGAAGCCCGTTATATAGTCTTTATATAACATTAAAATAGCTCAAAATCGTACTACGATTAATACAACAAAATAGACTCAAAATATTATTATTCGTAGCATTTAAATTAAATTCTGAAATATATTTTTAATATAATTTTAATAATAATAATAATAATAATTATAATAATAGTATTTATAATGTTCTCAAAATTGCTATAAATGTAGCACTTTACATAGTTTTAAAAAAGCCTTAATAGCAATAGTTCTGTGTACAGTGTTTATAGAGCTTTGATCATAAGTATTTTTATAGTCCTAAAATAGCTTTTATTATAGCATAAAATAGCATTAATAAATGTACTTAATAGCCTCAGAATAAGCATTATTTAAAGCACTTTTTAATGAATCAAAATATTATTAATTGCAGTACATTATATGCTCTTAAAATATATTTTATATAGTCTCATATAACATTAAGATTTACACTTCTTAAAGTTGCATAATACTTTTAGTTTAAGCACTTTATATAGCCCTAAATATTATTAATATTTAGTCTTTAGAAATTGTCTTAAAAATAGCAAACATTTCAGTTTATATAAGCGCTAAATAGCATTAATTTTAATGTTATAAATAGCCCTATAAAAAGCTTTGTTTGTAGGTGTTTTTATAGTCTTAAAGTAGCTCTAATTTATTATTTATTGCTAAGCTGCTATTATAGCATAAATATATAGTAGTATACAATGCAAGAGCTCTTAAACATGGCTTTGTTGTTGCTTTAAAATAGTTTTAATTAATGCTATTGTTATAGTCCTAGATATTATAAATAGTAACAGTTTTTATATAATCCCAGAACACAATTTCAAATAATGTTATTTTTATATTATTCGAAGGAATGAGGTATAATATCAAAATAGCATTATTTGAAATTTTGTTTTTAAAGTCTCAAAATAGTTTTAATATTATAAATATAAGTATTCATAAAAAAAGTTTTGTAAGTAGGTCTTTTTGAACTTAAACTAGCTGTGATTAATGCTGCTATTATATTTTCAAATAAAATTAATAGTAGCAATTTATATTAGCTTGCAACATAGCACTTTATTTAATTTCAAAATAGCTTTAATTGAAGATTTTTTATGAAGTCTTCAAAATAGCTTTATCACTAGCATTACTTAGCCTTAAAATAGTTTTATGATTAGCATTTCTTAACCTTAAAATAGCATTAGTTTATTCTTTTATTTAATTTAAACTCTATATTTAATTTAAACTCTTGCTAATCTCTTATATATTTAGTTAAATGTTATTGACTATTTTATTTTATTTTTCAAACTACTCCCACTTTCACTCGCTATACACAAAAATGTGAAATACCAAAAATTCCATTTTTAATATGAAAACAATAAATGTTTGAAAATGAACTTTAAATGCATCACAAACCACATCACACGTATGAATATATAAATATAAGCATATCTGCATATAAATGGTCAAATTTGTTCAACTAGCTAAACAAAATATTTGTGCATATGAATATATTTTACAAACATACTTTAAATAATCATAACAATTATTTAAATCATAGCTATGATTGTGGTGTATAAATAAAAATTTTAATTAAAAATAAAAAAAAAAAAATGAAATGAAATTAAATGAAATGAAATCTTTTAACTAAAAAAAATATTTAAAACTATAGTTTTAGAATACTAAAAATAGCAGTTTAAATTTCTTTTAAAATATATACTAAAAATGCCTTTAATATTTATTTTACATATTATTTAAACAATATTCTTATAACTCTCTTCCTACTCAGTTTTAATATTTGAAAATTTTGTTTTTTGATTATTTAAATAAAAGGTAAACTAAAAATAAAAATGATTTTTTTTAGCTGCATAATTTTTTCCATTCCTACCAATTAGTTGACGTTTTGTTTCATAAAAATATGTTAATATTAAAAAAAAATCTTTATTATTATGATGATTTATCTCACGTTTGTCTTTTCATTGTTATTTCCCCTTTCCTTAGATAGTTTTTAAGTTGCTATATTTCTGTTGCAGATTTGCCAAAAATTTACATAATTTAATAATGCATATATTTTTGTTTTAGCTTTTGTTATTGTGTTGTTGTTGTTTTTCTCTTGCATTTTAAGCTTAAATTATTTGCATTGGAAAATTTATGCAAGAGGATAAATTATTTAAGAGTTTAGGGTGTGTATTTTAAGCATATGTAAGTTTTTTTTTTAATTTTAATAATATGAAGAAAAATATAAAGAAAATTATAGAGTTTTATTTATAAAAAGAAAAATTAGCATAGCTTAAGGCTTAAAATAGCTTTAAGAGAATTTCTAAATATAGTTCTAATATAGTTTTAATATATTTATAAGGAAAAGAAATAATTTAAATACTAAATTATTAAAAAAGCTAAAAATAGCTTTAGCATAAGCTGTAAATATAAACCCAAAATAGCCTTCATTTTTATTTATCAGGTACTAGAATTTTATAGTATGTAACATTTTAAAAATTCTGCAATTTGCATATTTTCATAGTCTTCAAATAGCTTTAATTGAAGCCCTTAATATGGTATTCAAAATTAAATAATTTGCAGCTTAAACTAGCTTTAATTGAAGCTCTTTATATAATCTAAATTTAGCATTAATACTAGCATTTGTTATAGCTTTTAAATAGTAATTATAGACCCACTTTATAGTTATAAAATAGCATTAACAAAATCTTTTCATTTAGTCTGGATATAATATTAAAATAGCTCGAAATAATACTAAAATTAATATTTTATGTAGCCTTAAAATAGCATTTTACACAGACTTAAAATAGCATTAGTCGTGACTTTTCATATGGTCTAAAAATAATAATAATAATTGCAGATTTGTTTATAGTCTTTGACAAGAAAACTTCATTTAGTATTCATATAGCAATAAAATATTCCTTATAGCACTAAGACTATTACTTTATAGAGTCTTGAAATAACATTTTATATAATCTTATAATAGCATTAATCATTGAATTTAAACCTTCATTTAGTCTTGATATAATATTAAAATAGCTCAAAATAATACTAAAATTAATGTTTTATGTAGCCTTAAAATAGCATGTTTTATATAGTCTTAAAATAGCATTTTACATAGCTTCAAAATAGCATTAGTTGTTACATTTCATATGGTTTGAAAATAATAATAATCGCAGATTTGTTTATAGTCTTTGACAAGAAAACTTCATTTAGTATTCATATAGCAATAAAATATTCCTTATAGCACTAAGACTATTACTTTATAGAGTCTTAAATTTTATATAATCTTATAATAGCATTAATCATTGAATTTAATATGGTCTTAATACAGTAAATTGCATTTCATATAGTCTTATAATAGCATTATTCATTGAATTTAAACCTTCATTTAGTCTTGATATAATATAAAAATAGCTCAAAATAGTACTAAAATTTATGTTTTATGTAGCCTTAAAATATCATATTACATAACCTCAGAATAGCATTAGTTGTTACATTTCATATGGTCTTAAAATTATAATAATAATAATAATAATAATAATAACAATAATAATAATAATAATAATAATAATAATAATAATAATTGCAAATTTGTTTGTAGTATTTGACAAAAAAATGTTCATTTAGTATTCATATAGCAGTAAAATATTTCCTAGTCTTAGTGCTAGACTATTACTTTCTAGAGCCTTAAAATACCATTTATATATAGTCTTATAATAGCATTAATCATTGAATATAATATAATCCTAAAATAGTAATAATTGCTGAATTTTTTATAGTTTTTAAATGACTTCGACAAAAGCTTTTTATTTCGTTTTCACATAATATGAAAATAGCAGAAAATAGTACTATTATTAATGCTTCAAAATAGTCTCAAACTACTATTAAATTTTATAAATTCTTAAAATTTATGTATTCTTAAATTCTTAAAATAGCTTTGATTAAAGCATTTAATAAAGTATCCCAAGTTAAATAACGTGTCTTAAAATATTGTTAATTAAAGCTTAAAATAGTTTTAAGAGAAGCCCTTAATATAGCCCTAATATAGCTTTGATATTTATAAAATAATAAATATAAAAATGTCTTATTATTAATCGTTAATTATAATTAATAAATAATTAATTATTATAAAAGCTAAAAATAGTTTTGGTATAAGCACTAAACTTAGTCCTAAAATGTTTTAAATTTTTATTCTCCATAAGGTCATAAAAAAAGCTTTATTGTGGGAACTTTAAAAAGTGATAAAATGGCTTTGATTATTTTTAAAGTACCAAATAGTATTAATTATTTGCTATTTATAAAGACATAATAACAGCTTTAATTTGAGCTTTTTATGTAGTTCTAAAATAATTTTGATTATAATTCTTCATATAGTTCCAAATGAAATTTATAAAGTCATAAAAATAGCTTTAATCCTAGCTTTTTATATAGTTTTAAAATATTTTTAGTTTTAGTTATTTATTTAAACTTAAATATTATAAATCTTTATTCTTTCAAAGTCACAAAAATAGTAATAATTTAAGCAAAATCACATTTTAAAAATAGTTTAAATGAAAGTTTTTTAAATAATATCAAAATATAATTTATTTCTTATTTTTACACTGTCACAAAAATAGCTTTAGTAAAAGCTCTTTATATAGCCTTAAAATAGCTTTCATTTGTTTTTATTTATGTAGTTCTAAATAACATTAATCTTTACTTTTTATATAGTCACAAAAATAGCTTAATTCTCAGCCCTTAATATAGTACTAAAATAGCATTAATATTAACGCTTACAAGTTGCAAAAATAGATAACATATAAGCACTTTTTATAGTCCTAAAATAGCTTTCAGTATACTTCCTTATATAGTCGCAAATAGCATAAATCTTTGTACTTTATGTGGTCGCAATAAAACTTTAATCTAAGTTATTTTTATAGCCTTAAAAAAGCTGTAGTTTTTGTTTTTTTTATATAGTCTTAAATAACATTAATCTTTTTTCCTACAAAGTAACAAAAATAGCTTTAATATGAGCACTTTATATAGTTTTAAAATAGCTTTTATCTTAGTGTATTATATAGTCTCTAATTGCATTAATTTTAATAATTTATTAAATAGCAAAATAGCTTCATATAGCCTTAAAATGGATGGAATTTGAGTGATTTATATAGCCTCAAATATGGTTTTATGCTATTTTATACAATACAGCAAAAGCAGCTCTAATTTAAGCTCTTTTTATAGTCCTAATATAGTTTTAGTTATTTAGATATCATCAAATATCATTTACTCCTTATAAATTCAAAATATCTTTAATTAAAACTATTTATATAGTCTTAAAATATCCCAGAGCATAGTTCTTTATATAGTCCAAAATAGTAGTATTGATCTTTACTATTTATATAGTTGCAAAATACTTTTAATGTAAACTGTTTATAAAGCCTTAAAATAGCAGTAATTTTAGTTATTTATATAGCACTAAATAATATTAAGTTTACTTTGTATAAAATATTAAAAATAGCTTTAATTTGAGCACGTAAAATTACTATAATATTAGCTCTCTATATAATTTTGAAATATTTAATTTTAGTTCTTCATACATTTGGCTAAAGTTTTTATTCTATTTTGAAACTATAATGCTATTTTTAAACTAAAATTTTAATTTATTTTAAGTATATATTTATAGCTATTATTGAAACTATTTTCAGGATTATTTTAATAGTTATAAGTGTAACGTTTTTTAAAACTATTAAAATAGCTGTATTCGAACTATTTTGGGTTTATAAAAATGCTATCACTAATACTATTTTATGATAATATTAACAGCATGCCTTTAACTATTTTACTAAAACTACTTTAGGTTTATGAAAATAGCTAAAATTGAAATTATATTAAGACTACTTAAAAATATATGTTTGTTGATATTTTGGAACTATAAGGAGGTATAATTAATGATATTTTGAGACTATATTTAAAGCTGAATTACACCTTTTCAAATCTATAGTAAGAGCTACTATGAAGCTATTTTAATAGTAACAACTGAAGCTTCTTTAAGACAATTTTAAAAGATAAATTACTAACTATATAGGGACTGTAAAATCGTTATGATTAATGCTATTTTATGATAATATTAGAATGGACTTTTTATATATTTAAAGACTATTTTATAGCCCTTTACTGAAACTATTTTAGGACTATTCTAATAGCTTATATTATAGCAATTTCAAGGCTTTTTTATGATGATATTAAATTACACCTTTTTAAGTTTATATTAAAAGCTACAATTAAAGCTATTTTAATAGTTACAACTGAAACTTCTTTAAGACAATTTAAATACCTAAATTAACAATTATATTACGACTAAAAAATCGTTATGATTAATGCTGTTTTATGACAATATTAGTATGGAGTTTTTATATATTTAAAGACAATTTTATAGCCCTTTACTGAAACTATTTTAGAACTATTCTAATAGCTTATATTATAGCAATTTCAAGGCTTTTTTATGATGATATTAAATTACACCTTTTTAAGTTTAAATTAAAAACTACAATTAAAGCTATTTTAATAGTTACAACTGAAACTTCTTTAAGACAATTTAAATACCTAAATTACCAATTATATTTGGACTAAAAAATCGTTATGATTAATGCTATTTTATAACAAATTTTTTATATATTTAAAAACTATTTTAAAGCCCTTTACTGAAACTTTATTTAAGGACTATTCAAATAGCTTATATTAAAGCTATTTCAAAGCTATTTTATGATGATATTAAGAGCTGAGTTTTTTTTATCTATTTTGAAACTATTATAAGAACCTTTACTGAAGCTTCCTTAGATTGTTCAAGTAGCTACAATTTAAGCTATTTTAAGATTTAAAAAGCAAAGTTTGTTGATATTTTGAAAATATAAGAGGCTATAATTAATGATAGGAGTGCAATTGGAAGCATTTTAAGACTATATTAAATGCTACAATTGAAGTTATTTTAAACCTATTTAAAGAGCAACAATTCAACTTTAATATTAGATTTTTATTTAGTCCCTAAGAGCAATACTCTTTGCACTATAGATAAAATAGCAATATAGCTATTTCTATAATACTGAAATTGTTTTATCAGAAGCAATGTATATATTCTCAAAATAGTTTTAATTTTGCAGCTTTTAAAACAGCTCTTTATATTTCTAAAATAACTTTAATTTAAGCGTTTTTTACAGTCTTTAAATAGTTTTCCTTTCTTTAAGAACTATATGTAGTTTTTAAATAGAATTAAAAGGAATTTTCCTGATATTTTTATATTCTTAATGCTAAATTTATTGTTTTCATACCTTTTTCGATAATTGTGTTATATCCACTGGTGTTACACGATTTAAGGCTGCTAAACGTTGTAAACGTTCTCTGGCATGCTCTTCAACTGCTATAACAAAGGCGTCTTGAACTGAATTGCCAATGTCCCAAGCTGCAATGAAAATTAAAAGAAGAAAATAAAATAAAAATTAATGAATCATTTACAAAATATTTAATTAAATATTTAAATTACAAAAAAAAAGAAAATTAAAGAAATCTATATTTATAAAATAATTAAATTTTAAAGAAATTGCGTTGGCCAAAAATCATTCTCAATACCTTTTTTCATTTCAAAACATTTTATTATTAAACTATTTTTTCTTTGAATATTAATTTTTATATTTCTTATAATTTTTTTGACCTTAAACTTTTCTCTCATTCTTCTTTCAAATATAAATAATTAATTCTTTATTTTTTAACTTTCGCTTTCACATTTCTTTTGTTTAAAGTTTTTAAGTAAAATAATAAATTTATTGTTTTAATCTTTCAAATATTTGGTTTATTTTTAAAATATGTGTTTGACTCAATTTAAAATTCTTTATAAATTAAAATAAAAATGAAACTGAAAAAAAAACAATTGACAATAGTAAAACATGATAAAAATATTTAAATAAAAACAAAAACTCCAAAACTAAACAAAAGAACTAATAAATTACATTAATCATAACAAAAAATCATAGCAATTTTTTTCTAGGAAAAAAAGCGAAACCGATTAGACTATAAAGAAAATAATAGTTATAGTTTTAGAATGACTAAAAAATGAACAACAAATGGAATTAATGGAGGACTATTTAAATATCGTTAAATTAAGTTATTTAAATATAATTCTAGATTATTACATAATAAATTATAAAATTTATATTAAGAGCTAAATATAGAGCTACTTTTTTTAAATATATTAGCAGTCAAATTTAAAGAAATTTTGAAATAGTTAACTTTATTTAAATTGATAATATAAGAAGCTAATTAATGCTATTTTAATATTTACAGCTAAGTTTATAAAAATAGTTTAAAACTATACTGTTGCAATAGCTACATTTGTTGCTATTTTGAAAATATGAATAAATTATAAATTAATGCTATTTTTTAACTATTCTTAGACCTTTAGTTCATACTATTTTAAAATGATTTAAAAAGCTACGTTTGTAACTATTTTGAAACTATAAATAAATGCTATTTTGTGACTTTCTTAAGAGTTCAATTAAATTCATTTCAAGGCTATATTAATAGCTTCTATCAAAGCTATTTTAAAGACCAATTAAAGAACTAAAATTTTAAGCTAATGTAAGGCTCTTTAAAAAGCTATGTTTGTTCCTATTTTGAGACTATAAAATAGTAATCAATATAGCTTTTTAAAAAATCTTACATTAGCTTTAATTTTAATTCTTTAATTGGTCTTTAAAGTAGCTTTAATAGAAGCTATTTAAAAAGCTATGTTTGTTACTATTTTGAGACTATAAAATAATATAAATATTAATCGTGGTAGTTTGAGATCTAATTTTAGACCTATTTTAAGAATTACTTAAAGAACTGGAACTAAAATCTGTTTAATATTTTTCAAATAGCTACATTTCTGACTATAAATTATTATTACTATTAAAAATTATTACTATTAAAACAAATTATAAATTGCTACTATTTTAGGGCAATTTAAATAGTTATAGCTGAGGCTAATTTTAAACTATTTAATTGACGGTGTTTAACTATTTACAGTTGCGTTTAAATATGCTTATTTTCGTTTTATTTTAGTAGCTATTTAAATATTATTTTAATAGCTATATTTATTGCTTTTTTACAATTATATTAAAAACCATTATATTAAATACTACTTCAGTAGCTATGTTTGCTACTATTTTATAACTATATTAAAAACAAAGTACGATAAGACTATTTCAAAATATATAAACAGTAGCTATTCATCTCACTTTAAGAATATATAGAAAGCTATATTTATAAATTATTTTATAACTGTATTAAAAGCTACAATTAAGAGAATTATGTATAAAAGCTAAGAATTTAGTTATTATTAGTTGAGTACTAATTTTTAACTATTTTTTAATCAAATAATTAGCTATGATTGAAGCTATTGTAGGAGCAAATAAAGAGCTAAAATGTAAGTTATTTAGGTAATAAATTTAAACTACAATTAAAGCTATTTTGGTAATGCATATAGAGCTATATTTAAAGCTATTTTCTTACTTTTCAAAAGACATTATTTTTTGCTATTTTAGAACAATTTGCTGAGACTGAAGCTATTTTGTAAATATAATAAAAATTTAATTTTAAATTATTTACAATTTATGTTAAAATCTATTAAAGAAGCTTTTTAATCCCTTAAAAAAATCATATTTATGGCTATTTTGAGACTATATGAAAAATTTTAATGAATGCTACTTTTGATAATAATAACTATTTTAATACTTCATTAAAAGCTATAAATGGATATAATTTGGACAATATAAATATTTAACATTGAAATTAATTTTAGTGCTATTTTTAGGAGTTAACACTAATATTATGTAGCAGATACAAGTAAAACTATTCTGGTGTCCATTATAAATCTATATTTAAAGCTATTTTTAGACTATATTAAGGACTATAAATGGGGCTATTTTTGAATATATTAATAACTACAATTGATATTATTTTTATGGCTTAAAGCTACAATTAATTTTATTTTGAAATTATAAACTATAATTGGAGTTATTTTAAAAGCTTTAAATGGATATAATTTGCACTATATCAATACATAATATTGACATTAATGTTAGTGCTATTTTAGGAGTAAAACTATTTTGGTATCTGTTATAGATTTATATTTAAAGCTTTTTTAGACTATATTAAGGACTATAAATGGGAATATTTTTGAATATATCAATAACTACAATTGATATTAATTTTATGGCTTAAAGTTAAAATTAATTTTATTATGAATTTATTTGAAATTATTTATAATGAAGTAATTTTGGTATCGAATCTATTTTAAAGATATTTTGAACCTATTATAACAAACTATAATTGGAACTATTTTAAAAGCTATAACTAATGCTGTTTTGCTGTTGTTTTGGAATTATTTAAAAGTTTGTATTTGTGTACTATTTCAGTAGTTAAGTCACAAGCTATTTTTCAATGTAAACTGTAGTTCAGACAAAGATTTTGGGAATATAATCAGAACTTATATCAAAGCTATATTATGACTATATTAATTGCTAATATTATAGCTATTTTTAAACTATATTAAGACTTTTTTAGAACTATATTATGAGGTACTATTAAAGAAATTTTGAAACTATATTATGAGGTAATATTAACAAAAAATCGGGAATATATTTGATAAAAATTGCACTTTTATTTGAAACGTTTTCTTTTTCATATAACTCTATTACTAAAGCTTATTTAACTCTTTTAATATTAAAGCTATTTATAGCTGATTAATAAATTTTAAGAGCTTACAATGGATTACTAGCTTAAGCTATTTTTACACTGGCTTTTAGGACTGACATTCAGAAGACTACCAACTATTTCAAAGCTAAAACTGTAGTTTAAACCTATCTAATGAGAAATTTATGATTTTCAAAGCGTACAATTGTAGTTAGTTTGAGCTACTTTGAAGTAATTAAATTTTACGTTATTATGAAAGGCTTTTAGCTAATATTAAACATTTCAGGCGTTATTGTTGGAGCTACTTTGAACATATTTTGAAAGTATTAATTTTTCTTATCTGAATACATTTTATAATATTTTAAATTTCAGGCCTATTTTAGAGCTGTTAACAGTAGTTATTAAAGGTAATATGTTAATATTAATATTTAAAATCGTTGCTATTTTTTATAACCATTATAGTCAACTATAATTAAAGGCTTATTGATACCACCTAATAAAAAGCTGTTTAAGTCGCTATTTAAGCCTATTTTTAGATTTTAAAAAGTCTTGAAATACATATTAGGATATATTTAAATAGCTTAGGCACCAAGCTCTTTCGAAATACATATTTGGATATTTAGAGCTATTTTAAAATACTTTTTCAAGAACTACATTTGCAGCTAAATTTTTAATTAATTAAAAGGCTTTAATTTATCTCTATTTTTAAAATATTTCAAAGCTAAAACACATGCTATTTTTCCAAATTATAACATAATTAAAAATATAGTTAATTTTGTTGCGATGAAGGTTTTTAGTGTAGGAGGCTATTTTTAGTCTATAATTTTCTAAAATTAAAGGCTTTATTATGTCTTTAAAAAGAATTTTGCATTTTTAGGTTCTAATTTAAGTAATTTTAAGTTTAAAATTCTATATTATTTTAAACTAAAATTTAAGCTATTTTCAAGACTATTTAAACATCGAAATAAGCAAAATCATTTTGTCTTATTTCATTTATTTATTTTATTCATACATTTTAACATTTTGTGCTTAAATCAAATTATTTTACAACAATTAATCACGTTCTAATTATTGACACAACATGTGACTTAATAGAGCATCATATAACACATAACAAATTAATGCTAAAATCAAATATTAAAGCTGAGCAAATTAAAGTTTGCCTAAGGGACCAGCCATTATTAACATCAATATAAGCAATTATTAACCATAATAAATAGAACAAATAAAAATATTGTTAAATTTAAAATAAAATATTTTTTATAGATTTGGTTTAATGAAAAAATATTAATATGTGTTGATTGTTGTTGTTTGTTTTTGTGTTACTATTTATTATTGTTTTATCCCCAAAGAACACTTCTTTTATAATCTGTTTTACTTCTTGTGGAATTGAGTATTTCAAATCAATCATTTGGGTATTTATGGGCAATTTTGTGTTACTAAGTTTAGTTTTAGAAGCACGCTTTTGTAATCTTATATAATTTTGGCTAAAAAATTATGTACAACAAAAACAACAACGAAACAATAATAACAATATAAACCACATATCTTATGAAAGTGTTAGTGTTGTATATCGTGTGTGGTGTTTTAAGCACCAACACATTGACAAATACCCAAGGGACCTATTTAATGGTTTGATGTTTTCTGTTTTATATTTCTTGGCCTCCATTCAGTCAACTTCTAATAATGATGATGTGAAGAGACTTAACGAGACCAACTAAAAAAGAAATTCAAGGAAGTTGAATTTATTTGTAAAAATAACTTTATAAAGATTAAGTCTTAGAATTAAAGCCTTTTAAAGGCGTGTTTTTTGGTATCATTTAGATCAACTTTGGAGGTTAATTTGCGACCTCGTTCTTAAGTACTATAACGGAATAGTTGGTGTTCTTAAGCCTTTTCTTTATTTTATTCTGCTATATATTATTTAGAGTTGTTTTTCTAATACTTGGACTTTCTTCATGAAAAAGCCAACAAAAAAGCAAATTAAATTGGAAAAAAATTCACAGTTTTTATGGCTCTTGACATGTGCCATGTGTGTGTGACCCACTACTTCATTATCTATGAGACATAGTAGCTTAAAACACGCATGCTACAGTGGATAAAAAAAAAACAATATGAATAAACACTAAATCGACAAACAAATTAAACTACAATAGCTAAAAGTATCAAGTTATTCTATAGAAAAAATACAAAAATTTTGCTAAATTTCTAAAAATATATGAAAACAATACTAAAAAAAATTTTTGAAAAAAAAAAAATTAACATAAATTAAAACTTTCTCTTAAATGTTTTCAATTCTGCACACTGTGCCTCTGTTATTATTTTTTATTCTAAACGTGTTTCGTAGCTGTCTGCCTGCACCTACCACATTCTCGAAACTTTTCATCTTGTTTGGAGTATTTTTGTTATTCAAAGTGTTATAAGTGTTTTTGACCAAAGTAATAAGGAACACCAACTTTATGTTGAAATCAAACATGTTTCACGTTCTGTGATGTCGTATTAGCATTGAAATAGCTTTAGCTACATCATTAAAATGTCTATTTTTCTGCAAAAACTAGAGAAAACAGTGCTTGGTTGCAAATGTTATTTTTAGAGTTTTCTTTACTCTAGCTGTAGAGCAAATGAAAGGTGTTTATTTGCTAATATATTTATAGGTTTATAATGGAAAAGTAGAGGAATATAAACATTATTCCAATCTGATATATTGAAAAATAGTCTGTCCCTGAGCTCTGGATATAGTCACGAAAATAACTCTTTAAAAATAAATGTTAACTCTATAGACCTGTTGAGTTCAAAAACTTAATATATTCAATAAAGTCAAAGTAGCTTTTCAAAGTTGCTCTTATAAAAGCTCAAAATGGCTATAATCGTAGCTTCATAGTCAAGACTATGTCAATACTACGTCTAATACCTATAGTTATAGACTGATAGTCGAAATTTATAGTCAATACTACAGTCGAATACCATTAGTTCTCAATACTATGGACAATAATATATTTACCATAATAGTCAAGTCTATAGTCAATACGCTATAATGAAGACGATAGTCCTACTATTCAATAACCATAGTCAATGCTATAGTCCCATCATACTATATCTAAGACAAGTCAATACTATTAGCAATATATCAAAGTCAATATTATAGACAATAATATAGCGTAATACTATAGTCAAGGCTTAGTCCACAATATATAGCCATACTATAGTAAAGACGATAGTCAATAAAAGGTGATTCATACATAGGGTGCAATCCTTATGTCAAGAGTATCAGTAATACTATATCAGGACTTAAACATAAGAATATAGTCAAGACTAAAATACGTGGATACTATAGTCAGACTATAAGGTCAAGCCTAAAATAGACTCTATTAGTTCAATTAGCCTAAAACTACATGAAGTTTCAGTCAAGTTCAGTAACCAAACGTTAGCACTATAATCAAGACTGTAATCAAACTAATACAGTGGGGTATGTCGTGATAGAGAGTGCGTAGATAGTCAGACTCTATTCAAGACTATGTATCTTGTGTGTCAAGTAAGTTGAATTAAGATATAGGAGTGGTGAGCGTGAATGTAGTGGTTTAAAACTAGAGTTTCGGACTTCAAGGACTATAGTCAGGACTATGTTAACAATATTAGTTAACGTCAACTAGTAAATCTTTATCAATTCTTAGTCTATAGTCTCGACTAATGACAGCTCAAAACAAGGTATATATTTGAAGCTGTATTATTATCTATAAATCAAAGACTATAATCAAGTTACAGTCAAAACGATCTTTGGCTCAAGACTATAGTCACATGGCGCGATCCAGGGGGAGGGAACGAAAAAAGCGAGAATTATTCCCTCCTCAAAATATAAAACGCCTTGAATGAAAAATCGTCACTAAATCATACCCATTTAAGGAAATTAATTAAGAAAATCTTCTATGTTTTCCCTCCCCCAAACGCTTGCAGCCGGATCCGCGCCTGCAATAGTTGGACTACTTAGTCAATAATCAAGTAAGATTTAAATTATGTAAACTACTGCAATTGATGCTATTTTGTGCAGCAAATAAGATATTTTGTAACCCTGTAAAGAGCAATTTTTAAGGAATTTTTGGACTATATACAGTGCCAAAAATTAAGCTATTTATAAACTATATCTGTAGCGAGAATTAAAGCTATTTTTTTAATATATAAAAAAAAAACTATAACTGGAGATATTTTGTTACTACAAAGTTATATTAGCTAACTTCGCAATATAACAACTTATTAAAAATTAGAACCGAAGCTATTTGTGTACCTAAATAAATATAAAAATTGATATTAAAGTACATATAGAGCTATATAGTAGCTACGATTGAAAATATTTTGTTAATATACAGAACTATATAGCAGCTATGATTGAAAATATTTTGTTATTATGGAAAAAAAACTCAAATTAAAGTTATTTTTATACTAAAGAGTGAGCTAATACTACAATTATATTAGGACTAAAAACAAAGCTATTTAGGAATAAAACTAAAGCTAATTTCAAAACTAAGAGAAAAGTTTTGTAAATATCTTTTGTAAATACATCAAAAGTTTAAACTAAACTTATTTTGAAAGTAACTGCAACTACTATAACAGCCAGAATTAAAACTATTTTTAGACTAGAATTTAAATAGTAAAAATACTAAACTTATAAAGCTATATAGCAGCTACGATTGGAGATATTCTGTTAATATTTAAAAGCATAAACTAAAGCTATTTTTAGATTACCTTTTGAACTCATATTAAAGATATATTATGACTATAACTAAAGCTATATTCAAAGTTATTT
>MINK01173662.1:0-22224 GCA_001735545.1 Phormia regina
GTCAAATATTTGACTAGTCAGAACATACCTTAAGACAAATATATATTTTTCTTATATATTAAATAGATTCAGGGGAAAGTGCTTTTTATAAGATTTTTAAGAATGGGATGTTTTGTTCAGAATAAATGCTATTTTATAATAATTGCTAATTACACAAAAGTAAATACACAATACAACATCTAGCTTTCTTTTATGGATATTTTGAAATACGTTATATCCAATTTTATATATTTTTTTTTTTTTTTTATAAGAAATTGTGTAAATACTAATAATCCAGGGTATTCATGGAATATAATTAAGATTTCCAATAACAAGAAGTATAATTCAACTATGGAATTCATTAAATTGCGCCTAATTTCAGACCTACTAAAATAAGTTTGTTAGAGTTGTAGAACCAAAATAATTACATCTTGCAATAAAGAAATATAATGAATGATGTAATGAAATGTAAATGTAATGAAAATTAATTTAAGTTTTAAAAAATAGTTCGGTATAAACAACACTACGACTAATGATTTTTAAATAAAACAAATTACTTGCGATATCAAAAATTGTGTCATCTACTTAGTAGTTCGAAATACCCACTTTCAATATCAGAAAATAAAAAAAGAAAAAAGGTTTACGAGAGGAAAAGCTCGACCATATGCTACCCTACACCATTGCTCCTGTGTACAAAAACTAGGGAGAGAGCCAATAATAGACCTATTTTTATGTTAAGTACAGGTGCGGATCCAGCACAAGCTTTTGGGAGAGGAAAACAGAATGATTTTTTTTCTATTTCCTTAATTTGTATGATTCAGTACAGATTTTTCATTAAGCGTTTTTATTTTGGGGAGAGAAATTTCCTTTTTTCCCTCTCCCTGGATCCGCGCCTGGTTACGTAAATTAAAAAATACTAAAAAATATAACGTCGATAGTGAGATTAAAATGTATTTATTAACTTTTGAGCGAATCCCGAATTGATTCTTATGAGATATCAGCAGACATGAACATGAAATGAAGATGCATTTTTTTATTAACCTATTTTGGCCATTTTCAATACCAAACAAACTCTTTGTAAGATAAATACTTGAATCAAATTTCTTCCCCCTAAGTTGTTCCATTCGAGCCCCATCCTCGCCTAAGAATCTGGCCAAGACCCAGAAAATGTATACTTTATAAGATTTTTTTTTTTAAATATTTCACACGAAATGTCAAAATCAAAAACTTTGATGGTGGGTATAAAAATTGATAGCGAAAACTGACAGTTAATAAGATGATGTCAATGAATAAAAATAGTATAGTTCTGATTGTGAGAGGTAAAAAACGCACTTAAAGAAAATATGGATTTAATAAATAAATACGTCAATTACACAAGGTTCTATATTACTACATAAAGCTTATTTTTTATAGATTAACCTGTCACTTTTACACGGGATTGTCATTGGATGTGGCTAATTAGCACCTTGGGACCAAACATGCAAGCTGATCGTTTTTAAGCTCCTCCGTCGTTTTCATCAGCGAAATTTTTACATTTTTATTAAAATTTAACAAGGATTATCGTATCTTGAAGAATAGCTTCATCTATTATTGCAAATTTACTTACATTTATTAGAATTATGGATTTAGAATGTGAATTAATTAAGATAAAATATGAAATCCTCACTTCTATTTCAACTACTTAGTTTTTTGAAAGAGGGAAACACCCTGGCAGCACAATGTAACATTTACTAAACCCCAAGCAGAGACTGACCACAGGACTGATCCAAGAGAAAATGTTCAATGTCGTTTAATATTACTAAAATTAAAAAACTGGTTTACATTTTAAACATTTTATAATTTTCGTTAATGTCGAGAATGGATAATTGACCACTTCACATACGTGTTAGAATTTGACTCTCAAATGATATTTAATGAGGGTGGTGGTGTCAACTGGAACTCCCAAAAAATTATAAAGCAGACTACATCAACAATATCCAGAGTCAGACTTCAAATAGCACGAACTACATATCTCAAATAAAGCAATCAGAAGAAATCATTTCATAATACTCTGCCTCAGGGATGATAGATTCAGTACAACTGGACTTTTTTTAGTACATTTGTGCTCCAGTCATTAATTTAGTACAATTATTAAGTGTTTCTTACTAATCAAATAGTTAATTGATTTCATATAATAGTTCTTTAGATAATTGTTTGTTTTATTTTTAGATTTTTTAATAGTATTTAAAAATTGTTAACGCATTCAGAAACCTGAATATTGTCGTTTTTGAAGTTATTTTTGATACTCATTTATTTAGCTCAACTAAGACAATCATTGAAAAGTTTATTATTAAATAACCTTTACTTTTCAGTTCAAAACTTTTGATTTTTTCCAAACTTTACTTTTAAAATTTTAAACAAATAAACTAATTTTATTCTGTTAAAACATTATGAAGGCAAAAAAAAAAAAACACAGACTTTTTTTTTTGTATTATATCAGAGATTAAAGCTACATTTTGGGTATCTTATTCTAAATTAATAAAGAAAATATTATTTCCCAAAGAGATCTATAGATGTAACTCAAAGGAGAAAAATTATTGTCAATGCTTTATCGGAAGATGACGCTATACCTTACATGTTTAAATTGAAAATGTATCGATCATTTTTATAAACAAAAAATATCAAAAATGCTATAAATAATTAAAATTTAATGAAATTTTTTTAACATTTTCTCTTCACCATCTTTTTAGTGTTTACCCGAAAGAAATGTTTTTGTTTCTAATCCTAGAATCCTGGTTTTGTACGTTAAAACAAAATATTGCATATGGCAGTTATCGGTGTGCTTCATAAATGCCATTTCAACCGACACTTTTTTGTTCTCCTACGCAAATTGTGGAAATTACAAACGGAATGACAAACTTACTTATATATACTTTACACTTGTGGTGAAGGGTATAAAAATAAATTAACCGTATATATTTTTAATAAAAAAATTTGTGGATTGATTTTTCTGCGAATTGAAAATTAATCGAAAATCTTTTATAAAACATTCCCTTAACTTATGATTTCGAGTTTACAAAAATCTATCCATACTTTGGAAACCAAAACTTATATAAATGGTATTTTTAATGATACTTACATTTAATTGCATTATGATCTTATTGTAGGCCCAATGCCAACGCTGTTTTGCCGTTACTTCTGTTTTACGTTTCATAATTTGAATGTGTCCACCAACGACTTCTTCCGTTTCACCACGCATTAGTTTCATTTTTCGTGACTGCGAAGAACGCAGACTGGATGAAACCATCTGCAGATCAGACATTTGGTCACCTTCTACGTCGAGTATGTCATGACTTGATTTTCGGCTGAGAGATTTTGATGGAGATGCAACGGTATCAGCTAAACCAACCATTGATGATAATTCATCCTTCTCATCTTCTTCCAATATTATACTGTCCTGCTTTTTTATTTGTTGATTGAATGGTGCCGCTATCACTGACGGTGATGTAGTTGTCGTAGATTTAATGTGATGTGTATCATTTATTGACGTGACCGTAGTTGTTGGAGCGACTTGCTGTTGCTGGTGTGTTCCTATACCTTTGACACTGCCGCTGGAACTTTCATCTAGATAATTGCCACTGTCCTCACTATGGTACATTTCATCCATGTAATCATCCATAATATCATTTTGTCCATGTTGGTATTCATCATCCACCACATACTGCAAGGACGACTGCGTGTGCATTTGACGAAGTTGCTGTTGCTGATGCATCGTATATACATTTTCCTTAGCTTGAATCTCTTCTTTTTCAAGATATTTAAACTCATCCTCTTCGTTGAAATAATCATGACGATAATCATAACTGCCATCACCATTTGTGTGTTCATAATAACCATTGGCTGTCACATGTCTTGCAGACGGTGCCACTGGCTGTGTATCCATGTAGTAATCGGCCTGCTCACTATCGATGTCATAAGTCGGTAACCGTTTAAGATATGCTTGAGACTTATTGTCAAGAACATCGTTGTCCTCTTCGTACATCTCTGTAGGCTGTTGTTTCACTAAACAACCCGATTTATCATTGATAGTGGGCAGTTTTTTGCCAGTGGATCCACCAGCTGGCGGCACCGTTGGTAAAAGTTTCTGCTGACACTGCGGATGTATTTGCTGCTGTTGGCTTTGATTGGCATAGTAATATTCCTCAGTGTCGTCTAAATTAGTTGGATCAAATTCTTTATCCGTATTTGGTATATTGCTATTGTCATAATCATCGCCACTACCACCTAAACTCGATGCGTATGGGCTGGCTAGCGAGTCTCTTTGAGTAGCGAGTGCATTGCTTTGATAACTTAGATCGGTTACTGTAACTGTGTCAGCAGCAGGTGGACATATAGTATTAGGAGGATGAGGTAGTTCCTCGGTTGTTGGCACCCTCTTAATAAGGGATACAGCTGTCGAGGACTGCAAATTTTTTTGTACTTTTGTGGTAGCCATTGATGCGCCCTGATTCACTACTTGAGTGGCTGTTTGCATGGCCGCTGCGGCTTTACCAAAAATTGAACCAAACATCCCGCCACTACTTGATTTTGTGCTAGTTACAGTCGGAGTGCTACTACATGTTGTCGCCATGGTGGCTGCTGAATTTTGTTGTGAGATTTGTGAAGCCACATTAGTTAATGAGGAAAATAATGTAGAGGTGGCTTTTTTGGCTGACATGGAGTTAGAATCATTAGATACTGTGACCTGAGTCGTAGGCCCTATCGCTGTTGATATCGCCGTCCCACTTGTTGTGGTGTACACCATGGAGTTGTCGTTAACGAAATTATTAATAGTTGTCAAAGTTTCGTACTCGCTGTAGCCGCCATACATATCAATAGCCTGGTTATCATTAGAAAAATACTCTTTACTTGCTACACCCTCAAACATTTCTCCCGTGACAGCATCGTCGTACATCATCATTTCATCGGCATGATTTGTTATTTCATCCTGAATATAGTCAACGCTACTTGTCATATGATAATAGGTAGTTTCACTATTGTTATAGTATAAACCACTACCATTACCATTTTCGCCATATATTTCTGATGTTGTGTGTGTGCTTGTTATACCATAATCTATATTCTCATTACTGTTGACATTATTGTAATATTTATCATTCAGAGAAGTTTCTGTACCATTAGAGGTAATAACAGGATCAACTCTGTAATCATCTTGGGTATTAAACGACTGTGTTATTTGTGGACTTTGGTTAGGAAATGACTGAGTGGTAAGGGTTTTTGGTGCTTGAGTAGATGGTGTAGATTTGCTGGTCGAACCTAATAAACTACCTACGTTAGGCACCAACTTTGAAGCTAGGCCAAAACCAAACCCTCTTTTTTGCTGCGGCCGATCATTACTGCCGGTAGCAGCCAATACACCGTCTAAGCCCCCTTTTAAACTCTGGGATAAGTCGCCTAACATACTGGCCGCCTTTAATCCTGTCGTTTGTTTTTGAGTTGTGGCGTTAGTAGACACTGATGATTGCATTGTTGATATAACTGCAGCACTTGTTTTAGCAACAGTTATTGCTGGTGTCTCATTGTCATTACTACTTCCCACAATGGTCCGATTACTATTACTAATGTCAAACATAGATTTGCTTGTGTTGACCGCATTTAAATATTTTTGTGACCCGCTCAATGTATCAACGCAGGTTATTTTCGAAGCTGTTTGCAGTTCGTTTGTGGTCATACTTTCTGTCATACCATATTTTTTCGTAACATATGCCGTCGTATTGCTATCGTCAGCAGTAGTCGTTGGATCGGCCATTAAAGAATTTAAATTGACACTAAAGCTGCTATAAAAATTATCATCAAAGTCCACCATCGTCAAGGCAGTGTTGGCAGTCGGTTGGTTATCTATTGTTGTTTTTGTGTCAGCTATCGTTGAAATCACTGAGGCCGTTGTTATACTTTCAGCTGTTGTTGGTACATCCAAATCGAGCGTTACTTGTGGTTTTATATCCATATCCTTAACTAAAGTTTGTTTTGTACTGCTAGTGGTATTGTTATTGTTAATGGTCTTTGAAAAATTTATGTCAGTCATTATATCCTCTTCATTAATTTTATATAAATTTAAATAATTTTGGCTTTCACTTTCTTGGGATTTAGAAGTTAATAGAAAGTCCATGATATAGGCTGGTTGAGTTGGCTGGTTGCTCTTTTCAGTTACAAAGAATGTGGACGATGACAATGTTTTTAAACTTAAGTCTTTGAAATAATCTGCATTTTGAGTAGGTGATGATGTGGCAGCCGAAGTTGTCAACGAGTCTTTGGTTGAGGTCGGTGTAGATTCAGCAGCAGTGGTATCGGTTGTTGTAAACAAACTATTTGACAATGCTGAAGCAAACGAGGACTCAATTTTATTGTTATTTGTAGTATAACAAATATTGTCGTTAGCTTGTATTGTTGTGACTGTTAAAGACATTGTGTTTGTCGGCCATGAGTTATTCATAGTTGAAGAGGATGTTGTTATTGATATTGTCGTCCCTAAGGTATGTGTAGTGTTTGATGATGAGATAGAATCAAGCTTATAATCTTGCAAGTAACTATCATAATCATTTATGTACGAAGAAGAAATAGAACTCTCTTTGGTTTTAGCATTCGTGTCAAAACTTAATTCGCTCTCTTTTTGGATATATTTATGTTTTTGTTCTATTGGCGTAGATGTACTCAATGGTGTATTATCTAAATATGTAGTGGCCAAAGTATTTGTTACTATAGATGACTGAAGGTTCGATAGTGATGGTGATGATATTGCACTGCTTGTTTTGCACGGAGAAGAAAAACCAACCTCTTTGGTTTTTGTGTTTGTATCTAAACTAAAATCGGTAATTTGTTTGATTTCTTTATGCTTTTTTTCTTCTAGCGTAGAATTGCTTAGTGATATTGTATCCAAGGTGTTTGTTGATGTACACGATATAGATGTTGGATGGATTGATGATGACAATGTTGTTGATGATGAGGGTGTTGTTATTGTTGTTGTCGTCACTAAAGTATGTGTTGTGGTTGATAAGGATCTAGAATCAAGCTTATAGTCTTGCAAGTAACTATCGTAATCGTCAATGTACGAAGAATTAAAAGCAAACTTTTCTGTTATATTATTTTCTAAACTAAATTCACTTTTCTTATCGTTTTCATTATGTTTTTGTTCTATTGGCGAGGATTTGTTCACTGATATATGATCTAAATATGTTGAATCCAAGCTGTTTGGTAATGAGCACTCAATAGATGTCTGAATGTTTGATGTTGCTGTTATACAGCTTGTTATTGAGGTAATTGGAACATTAATACCACTAGGACTTGCAATTTTCGTTACGGGCGAACTAATGCTATTTTTTGTACGGCTAATATTATTATCACTTAAATTTAAAGCTGTTATTACATTATTAAGTCCCCTGTTATTTAATGCTAATTTGCTAATTGTTGATGTAGCTAAAGTTTCAATTGGATTTGCTGATGTTGATGTTAAAGTTGATGATGATGAAGTGATAGTTGTTGTTAGCATGTTGGAGGTGTCAATGCTTGTTGTTGATGTAAATGTTAAATAGTCCGTATGTTTGTCTAGACTAGGATAAGATAAATAACTGCTGCTAATACTACTAATATGATTACTTTGGGTACTGTTGCTGGTGGAAAAGCTTGGTAATGTATAGGTTTTTAAATAGTCAGCATAGTTGCAAGTAATATTATAATCACTGTCCAGTATTGATATCGACTCAGATGTTGGGAGTTTTGATGAACTTGATGAAGTTATTGTAGGTAATTCACTTGTTGATGCTACAGCTATTGGTGGTGTTGTTGATAATGATGATGTCGAGTTCGAAATTTTTAATGAATCATATGCCGTTCCTGTTTTTAATTGTAGATGTGATGCTTGCATAGTATTTAAACTATTCAATCTGGACGGCATCGTTGATAAATGATCTGTGGCTTCTTCTTTATCTTTTAATGATTCTACTATATTCCCTTCAGCTTCTTTGTCCTCTGTATTTTGTACATTATTATTATTAGAAAAATTATTGTTATTTTTATAATTATTAAACTTATCCGAATTTTCAATATTTGTATTATTGTTATTGTTGTTAGGCAACAAATTCGCTGCTGTGGTATGCGTAGATGGTGCCAAATTAGATGTTGCAAATGTCTTAGTTGGAGATGTTTTAAATGAGCTAGATGTCGAAGAAATACCTTGATATGATAAAGAAAACGTGGAGGATGTTGATGATGATGTTGTTGTTGCTGTTGATAAAATGGACGATGTTGTTTTGATGTTATCTAATTTATCGTTTGCTTTCAGCGATAATGTTTGTGGGATTAGTGGTAATGTTTTGTTTGATACGGCTTGACTTAAAGGATATTGAGGTGATTGCGGCAATTGTTTGTTGACCACTACGCCAAGACCCGAGTGATGCTTTGGCAATTTTCTAGAAGTCAAGTTTTTCAGCAATGATATGCCCGTTGGTGTTTCTGTCGCTGAAGATTGTGTAATGTTTGTGCTGCCTTCTCTATCAGCCGCAATTGGCGAGGCTGAGGAAAGCATTTGCATTGATGCTGCAGCTGATGTTGACAACGTAACGGGGGGAAAAGTAGCTATGCTGTGATTTGGTATCATTGTTACGTTTGTATAGGCACATGACATTATATTATTGCTCCCGCTAATACTATTATTTTTATTATTGCAACTAGCAAGATCCACAAACGATCCACTATTGTCCCCATAACTACCTGCTATGGAATCCATATCAGCACCGGTGGACGCTTTTAAGGCACCACTTGCTATTGTTGTTGTATCCGCCTTAAAACTAGCTGTTGTCTTTTGGTTTTTTTTAAGCAAATGTTGTGGTATACGGGTTTCACCGCTGGCTATGACAGATGCTGTTGTCATGGCCATAATAATGGAGTAACGGCATTTTTGCATGTCTTGTAATTTTTGTTGGTTGGCATATGGTTTAGCAGCGGTTGTTACCGATGTATCGCTATACGATGCCATATTGTTCATTGAATTTAAACCGAAATCGTTATACTCCTCCATTGATGACATGGCGGTATGTGGGCGTGGTGGATCTACAAAGTTATGTGATTTATATATATTATAAGAATTATTATAATCGCTTTCACGGCTATTTGGTTCAGGACTATTATTATCATAATAGAGATTATGATGTGAAACAGTTTGGTTAGGGCCTGAATCTGTTAGATCATTTTTATAATCGACATTCATTTTATTTCTATAGGCCGACATTGAAGTAGTGGTTGTTGCCATATTATCGTAGTTATCTTCAAAGAAATGTTGTTTTAAAGATTGCTTTTCGTATAACAGTTGAGACTGAGACAAAGGCACTATGCGCTCTGGTTGTTTATTGGGTCCATAAAATGCCGTTGAATGCCGTTGGCCATTCAATAACTGAGCCTTAACACCATGCGCAATTAAGTTGCCTCTGCCACAATCCCCATTTGATGAGTCCATTCCTTTACCACCAGCACCTACATCATTATAAAAAAATGTTGGCGTTGACGGCAGGCTGACATTATTCTGCCTTTGTTGGCTACTAGCGTACATACCATCCCACATACTATAAGCTAAAAATGGCAAGGCCTGGCCATCTGCAGCCGCTGTTGTTGTTTCATAATTTACACATCCGCTTCCCAGATTGTCATAATCACCATAATCAAGGGTCGTATATATTTCATATCTTTCACTACTATCGCCACTGCACGCATCACGATGGTACATTAGGTTGTCTGTAGTGGTTACGTTTTCACAATATTGATTGTAATCATGACTGTAATATGTGACATTATAGTTACCACCATTTGACATTGTAGATGTTGATCTCTGTTGATGGTTGTAGCTATCACAACTACTACCGTCGTTGTACTCTTGATTGCCATACAAATCATAACTAGTTGTCTCATCTTCTGTTTGACTTTCATACGTATTGCAAGCACTTTTACTACGTAAAGTGCTGCTAATTGGTCGGTTATTGCAGGATAAGGCATCGATTTCATTAAAATAATAATCGTTTCGAGTGTAAGACTGCAAATAGGCAATAAAATAAAAATACGTCAGATATAAATATAAATTTAGATATATACATAATACATAATAAAATTGTATGTGTAATCAAAATGAAAAGGGATCGAAATAAATGAAAATGTGTATATTATTATACACTATTTACTTGTGAGCTTGATCAAAATTAAAAAGGTCATTTTTTCTGATCTTTTCGTATTTTTTTAAAGAAAATTTGGTAAGGACCAGTCCAAAAAAAGTCCAAATTTGCATGTTAAAAATGTTTATAATATAATATTTAGAAAAACAAGACCAAATTAATAAAATAAAAATCATAAAGATCCAGCTCACAAAAAATAATGTCAGGAAAAAAATTTTGAGTTATGGTACTTTTAAATGAAGTATATTTTCATTTGAGTTGAGAATATTGATATCTTATTTCGTCTCTATACATACGGTTTCACCCTAATGTACATATATAGTTTACTTTTACCTATATAAACTTTCATTGTCAAATAATGAGTTAAAATGTTATTATAATAACACATAGTGTACACTTTGCCAGTTACCTTTTTTAATGTTAATAGGGCATTAACTAATTTATTACTCTAATATATTTGCCAAATAGTAACAACTTGTTGCATATAATGCAGAGAAAAGTTAACTGTTGACATAAAATTAATTTATTTCATTAACCAAATGTATCCTGTTTGGTTACATCGATTTTCTAAATATTAATGTCATTCAATAGCAATTATATTGAAAATAAGGTGTATAAAAACTTTAATTAAAATATTGGTAATTGTGGGCGTTGCATACTGCTAAAGATATTATATATTTTAAGATTTATTTTAAAAAATTTTATTATTTGCAAATATAATCCAACAAAATCACTCACCAACTGAGAAAAAAACGTATTCTTAAAAGTATTTCAATGCCAAGCGATAAAAAGTTATTCTCAAATAAAGAGACAGCATTATTTTTGAATTTAAAGTTAACAAAACAGCAATACATTTAGATCAGATAGCGTCCGATGGAAAAATAGTAAAATCTATATCCACCATATTATCATGCTTTATTTAATTTTACCTTTATAAAGCAATGGACACTATAACTTAGTCTTACAGCTAAGTGTTATTTTTTTAAAGCACTACTATCGTCGTGCTTAACTGGCGCCCAAGCAGGGACCGGCCTGTCGGAAAAAAGGACGTGCCGGGTACTTAAAAAATCTTATCTCGCGAAGTGAAATAATAAAATTAAATATGTTGTTATTCCTCGTGAAAGGAAAAAAATTTAGTAAGGAATTATAAAAAATTCTTGAAATATCTTTTTTTTTTATAAAATTAACATAAAATGAAATATGGAAATGATTTTGAACTAAAATGAAAATAAATAAAAAATAATTTAAAAATAAAAATGTTTGTGAAAAAGAGGAAACATAAAATTAATAGTGAATAGGGAAGGAAAATTTAATTCCAAGAATGAAAGATATTTCATGAAGAGAATGAATGAAAATTTTGTGGAAGTGAAATGTGACCAATATGGGATGCGAATCCCAGTGTACTGCGACCCTAAACTCCAGGCCCTCCAGTACGTAAAAAAAAAAAAATTAATGTCCCTATAATAATTTAATAATTATAGTCCTTTTTAAAAAACGCGCAAATTTATTCAAAATGATTGACCTTTCGTAGTACGTTCCCCAGTACGTTAGTGATTACTGCTCGAAACCGGACAAAACGATCCTCCATTTCTAAGGAACATAACTTAAAAACCAAATAACACAATAAATTATGAGCATGAAGGTTTCAAATGAATTCCACAAAATATCCATATCAGATAGATGAATAAATAAAATATGAGAATAAAATAAAAAGAATGAATTCCACTATATATAATAAATGGATAAATAAGGAAAATATGGAAAAAATTTTATAATTTTTAAAATTTTAAGAAGCGAGCCAAGATATAAAAAATAATTAAATAAGAAAGATAATAATTTAATGATTTAATAATCTTATTATTTTAGAAAAAGAAAAATCACATGTACGCGATCGCGGCCATCAGAACGTACGACAAAATAGTTTATATATAATATACAATAACAGCATAGAATTGGTTCAAAAGGGTAAGTGCAAGGATTTAATTTTGTGTTTGATTTTTATTAATTTGACATACTGCATGGTAACTTCCATTCTTTTGCCGGGCAAAATAAATAGTTACTATTGTAAAAGAAAGAATAGTGAAATTTGTACCATCATACTACAGACCTATTAATCTCCTTTTTTGTTTGTCAAAGCCTTTTGAAAAAGTATTGCAAATGAAATTCTTGCCAATCTTAAATGATAGAAATATTATCCCAATTCATCAGTTTGGTTTCCGTGAAAAGCATGGAACAATTGAACAAGTTACTGGAGAGATTAGAAGATCTTTTGAATCAAAGAAATATTGCTCTACCATCTTCTTGGATGTAGCACAAGCTTTCGACAAAGTATGGAATCAAGATTTAATATATAAAATAAGATGTTCTTTGCCCCCTTATACCCATAAACTGTTTGAGTCATATCTATGTGACCGATCATTTAGAGTGAAGTATAATAAATAATTTTGTGACAGTGGTATTTGAAGTACAAAACAGGCCTGTGCCAGCAGAGTTAGTGTTCTAGGGCCTCATTGTGTTATAATAATCTCACACATCTGACTTGACCAACATGACGGAACTATGACCTGATAATTTCTACGTTTGCTGATGACACAGAAATCATTGAGCTTCACATTGAAAACCCATCATGCGCTCTCTATAAAAACTTACGTAACATATTCTAGACATGTGAGACTTGGTTAAAAAATTGGCGCATAAGAGTGAACGAGTTAAAAAGCAAACATGTTACGTTCTCGTTGAGGAGAGGAAACTGCCCACCTGTTAAACTCAATAATATTGTCATTCCTCAGTCTGATTATGTCACATACCTTTGCATTCATTTGGTTAGGCGACTTACATGGCGCCGTCATATAGAAACCAAGAGAGTTAGTATGAAATTAAAAGCTTTCAGCATTCACTGGTTAATAAATAAGCAATCGAAACTCAGCCTTGACAATAAAGTCATCCTGTAACCCCACACAATGTGTTTCGTGGATACATATCATTGAAGTGATTCTAAACAACTATGAAATAGTTAAAACAAAGCCAATTTATAGGGCAATACAGCAGAGTATCAGACAGAAAGTCAGGGTAACGCAGATTCTGCCCTAGTGTCTTATAATAATTTCGATAACGATTGGACTCAAATAAAAGAGTGCTTATCGGTCCATTATTCGGGCAAGAGGGATATTAGAACTCTTAAACGCCGTCTTAATCAACTGCTCCAAAAGGGATCCAAAGTAGATGGTGAGCGTCCCAATTAATACTATGTTTCGAAAATAAGACCGGAATTTTCGCCTGGACCATTTATTCCAACTAGGAGTAGCAAGTACGGACAGTAGAGATATCTACCAAAACAAGATATTCCAAATTGGCAAGATGCTCCTAAATCTCAGGAAAAAATGGAGATCGATCAATTCGTAAAATCAAGAAGGGTAATTGATATGAACAGGCCCGTTGCTTTTAAAAGGAACGCAAAATCGGAGAACGTAGCCAATCCCTTTAAACAGCAAAAGTTGTTCCATACCTATGCGGAACAGGACAATATGCCTGAACATAATTACGGACAAGATTCGTCAGACACCTGTTTGAATCAGCAGCAGGAAACATAGTTATAAATCATAAAGTCGATGGTAAATTTTTTGAGTCCGCCGGAATAGATACGGTCGTAACCTTTTACGTGTTGCCTATCTTTCGATGGAATTATAGGAGACGACACTCTTAAGTAAAAGGAAGCTTTTATAGATAGGAAAAACAATATACTGACATTAAATATGATATGGTTATTCCACTCATGGAGAAATTTTCACAAGAAGTTAATAGTATAACTCAGATAATGCCCAAAGAGGTGACACATAAACTGGGTAATCTCCTGGAGAAATTTGCTTCATTGTTTGGCCCTCTTGATGCTGGTTAAATGGCTATGACCTCTGCCAGAGCCGAGATCGAGACATCTACTACTGAACCTATATATACCAAAAGTTATCCATATCCAACGAACGCCTAGAGAATGCTTCGTCTATCTTCAAAAGGATGATTGACGATATCCTTTAATAACATATCGGTAAAATTTGTTACGTTTACATCGATGACATTATTGTTTTTGGACAAGATTTCGAAGATCACTTGAAATACTTGGAGTTTGTATTTGGGAAATTAATAGCTTCAAACCTTGGGGTTAATCTGGAAAAAAACAGTTCCTTAAAACGGAAGTATCATTCCTGGGATATATAGTCTCCAGAGATAGGATACGAGCAGACCCAAGTAAAGTGGCGGACATACAGAAGTTAACACTTCCACTTATGTTAACACTTAAGGACTTGAAAAGTTTTCTTGGTATGACATCCTACTATAGAAAATTGATGAGGGATTGCGCGAAGGTTGCTAAGCCAATGACAAATCTTACAAGAGGGGAGAACGCACAAATTAAGGCGAATATGTTTAGAAAAGTTCTCATTACTCTCACGGAAGAGGCATTACAAGCTTTAAATGATTTAAAAAATTTATTAATGTCATCTAAAGTTTTAGCCTTCCCTGACTTTGATCAGCCTTCAGCATAAGACTACTGATGCTTTTAATTACGCAATCGGAGCAGTATTATCTCAAGATCATTCGAATATAGATAGACCAATAGCATATATCTCACGTCCTCTGAGTAAAACGGAAGAAAATAATGCTACTAATAAAACAAAATTATGCTACTAATGAAAAGAAGATGCTAGTCATAGTATCTGTACGGAGCTAAAAAAATTAAAATTTTTACCGATCATCAACCACTAACCTACGCTTTGGAAACCAAAACCATAACGCCAAACTAAAAAGATTGAAGGCCAGGATTGAAGAGTATAATTATGAACTTGTATATAAACTTGGTAAGTCAAATGTAGTGGCAGATGCACTTTCCAGACTTTCACTTTTAAACCAAATCGATGGGAATCGAGAAGGTACTCTAACGGCTTCAGAATCAGGTTCAGGTACATTTACAGCTTCAGAAATTGGATCTTGGACAGTGACAGCTGACGAAGTTTTGGAGGAGGAAACATTTCGATCTGACGCCACAATGCATAGTGCCGATCAAGATAGTAACGATCTTATTCCCCATGTTGAGGCTCCTCTGAACGTCTTTAGAAACCAGATAATAGTCCAAGTCCTATAGTAACATATCAATGCGAAATGTTACATATTGACATTTTCGAAATTCAGTGTCTTAAATTTATCAAGTGCATTAACAAATTTTCTAAATTTGGTAAACTTTTTCACA
The DNA here is from genome assembly GCA_001735545.1 of Phormia regina. Taxonomy (NCBI): domain Eukaryota; kingdom Metazoa; phylum Arthropoda; class Insecta; order Diptera; family Calliphoridae; genus Phormia; species Phormia regina. Next base: position 15,412 of record MINK01173662.1, read on the forward strand.
TTAAAAATCGATCTGCTATCCATATCAAAAAAAAAAAACTTTCAAAAGTTTTGCATCCTGCGAGGTGTTGTGAAGTACCTCGTTTCGGATAACCATAACCGTCGAATATTTATTTCAATAGGTCTCAACGGTTTAATTATCAACCGTTGATAAATGTTTGCGACCAAGTCAATGAGGATATTCGCGCCCTTATCGAGTATAATCAGAACAGGATGTTTTAATTAAAGATAGACAAATTAAACCGAAACACAAACCTCTATACGAACATAACAAAGTATCTACTGGGAGAAAATACCACAAAGCACAAATTAAAAATGTTACAATTTAAAAGTGTGTACCCTTGCATTTACCCTAGAAATCATAACATACTAATCATGAATGTAAACAGATCCAAAACTGGATTGTGAAATATATAGAATTTTTCATTATTAATTGTAATCTATAAAAAAGAGGAACAATTTTTATATAAAAAAAATTATTTTATTGGAAATTAAGCAAAAAATAATATTTTTTAATAATTTAACATTTAAGCAATTGCAATTTTAGACTTATATTAAATTATTTTACTAAATTTAAGAGAACATTTTATTAATAACCAACTAATCATATCAAATTTTCCGTATAATCTGTATATCAAATTATATTTAATTTTTACCATTAGTATATATTTTATTTAATATAAACACTTTTAAACTCGCCCAATTCTACGCATAGCACCCAAGATATAAGTACTAACTTATATTTAACATTTTGAATTTTTAAGTATTTTTTTTACTTTCAACAAATGTTGGAAGTTTCCACGTATTTGGGTACCGGTAACAATCAAAGACGGAGAAGGATGGCTTATAAACGGATATCTAAACATCGTACATGAGGAGATGCTTCGAACAACTGCATATGTATTTACCATCTGCAAAAGATGCGAAGGGCAAGGAGATGTTCGAATATCAACTCAAAAAGGCATACGACCGAATAACAACAATGAATGGAATCACAAGGCATAAGAGATCCATATATTGGGTTGGCTCTGCATGGAAATGGATAGCTGGAAACCCTGACGCAACTGATTGTATTCAATTTTGGACAGCCAGCAGAAATTAATTGAAAATAATGAGCAGCATTATGTTGTGAATAAAGATTTATTTGGTACAACTGATGAGCTAATGTGAAAAATGAAAGACCTTATCGACCGATTTAATAATAAAGTGGTAGCGTCGGAATCGACGATATCATCCGTGAAGCATTTAACCAAATAATATTGCGGAAATTGTACGGGCATGCCAACTTGCAAAAAAGAAATTGTGAATACAAATTTGTTGAATATGGAAGAAATTTATCGGATTGTTTCTGAGGTCGAATCGCTTCCATATAATAACGAGATCGAAGCAATAGAATATGAGAAGCCAAGTATATTATCGAACGGAACGTCATTATTATACGTAATATCAATACCGAAAGTTGATTCTAGTATATTCAATAAAATTCTTCTTAGAGCGGTCGTATCGTTAAATCGCCAGCTTGATTTAAAATGTAATACGGCTCTCTTAAATCACGAGAAAATTGATGGCATTAAGGATGAAGTTACAAGATGAAGACTGCTTATCAAGAATTTTAATGGGAACCAACGCAAATTGTACAATTCGTTCAAATGAGAAAACTTTAATAGAATTTATAGAGGATGTTCTCATATACGTCAGTACTTTCAGAGGAAACGTTTCATCTCGACAAAATACTGTAAGCATTAATGGGACATTATACGAATTTTTAACGAAGCAATTGTAGTCGGTGATAGAAATTTTACAAAAAAGGGTAATGTGTACGAAGAAAAGTGCGAATGTGTACGAAGAAACACGCAAACTTGACACTAATCTTCTACATGAACTCCATGAAAGAAATATTAAACATATTAGAAGTTTAGTGCGTCATGTGAATCTCTTTTGGGTCGAATGCTGCAATTTTCTTGTATACTGTAACAATAGTGATAATTTTGGTGGTAATGTGGAGGAAAATATTCATGCCAGTGCTGGATACTACAGATAACTTAAAATCGGTTGACAATTGATCAATATGACTAAGGACATTAACCCCACTTGTGCACGCGCTCAATATAAATTGCAACTAACCAATTCTTTTGGGCAAGTTTGTAGTAATTCGAAACTCCGCTAATGCGTGCATTTTTATGGGAATAAAATGTTGTCCATGCGTTCCCATTAATTTAAGTTAGTGTAAGCATTTTTATTGATTATATTTAGAATTTTATTAACTAAAATTAAGTTTCATTTATAATCGAACTGACAATTAAAATCAGTTAAATTTTAGGCTGAAGCCAGTATAGTCGGGCTAAAAAACATTAATCAAATAAATATTGAATCCGTGTATTATTTTAAAAGGTTAGTTGAATCCGTGTATTATTTTAGAAGATGAATTGTGCCCCATGGGTGGCCCAAACCTTATTTTTTTAAAGTATGTATGTTTGTATGTATGTATGTACATTATTTATTTTAGATTTTTTCAAGATAACATAAATAAAGAAATTTAGTAATGACATTAAGTAGTCCGTTATTAATATATGAATTCTACATCTATGTATGTTTTAGATAATATTCTACACAAATTCTTCATTTTGAAGCATTTCTCACATAATAGTAAAGCATATTCCACCCATTGGGTTTTATCTAAAACTTCAATGAGTTCATATTTATTGAGACATGGTTTATCAAGGTATCTGTTTCGGAATACTGCCATAAAGTGTTTTAAAGTTTCATCTTTTTCAGTATTACATGTCTTTCTTTGAGATGAATTAAAGTTATTAGAGTGCAAAGGTAACAAATCCGATCTTGCTCTAAAATCATAGATATTTCTTTATAAAAACGAGTTTCGCTATTAAGCGCTAGATATACCATTTCTTGCCGGGTTTTTGATTTTAGTTCTTGCAGTAGTGCATCTGCCTTATAAATCCATTCTGAAAATCGAAGTTCTTGCTTATTTTCCTTTCAAAAGTATAAAAATAGCTACACTCTGCTTTCGTTTCCAAATACAAAGCTTAGGTTGGAGTATGATCTGGTCGTTTTAGGATTCTTTGTGAAAAATATCGCTACAAACTATCTATTTTATCGTACAAACAGTAACCCCAAACCTGAGCTGCATACGCTTGGATTGACCTACATACAGATTGAAAAAGTTTAAATGTACCTTTAAGGGTAATGTTATTTCTGTTCATGAAACTGCTCCATATACCATTAACGCTGTATTTCGCTGATGTGTTTCTTTTTTCCACATGTTTAGTGAAACTTAATTTTGGTGTTAGGATTACCATTTTTTGCATAACTTGTGTATTACCTGCCAACAAGACAATATAATCCGCATACAGAAGCAGGCGAATATTCCTGCCTAATATTTATTTAACTTATTGTTTTTGTAGATCCACTTTGATAGTCTTGAATTTAAAATTCGCATCAGAAGATTAGTGCCATAGTTCATGAACAAGATACCTAGATAATTACTCGTGCAATTGATATCCCCCTTTTTGTGGATTGGAAAAATAATGCTGTTTTAAAACTCTTACGCCACGTTTCCTGTTTCTAATATTACATTAAAACGTTTTCCAATTTATAAAGTAAATCATCTGTTGCGTATTTCAGCATTTCATATGGAACTCTATCCTCACATTGTCAGCTTCCACCACTGTTTAGAATCAGTTATTTGGTCTATTTTGCTGTAGATTTTTGCATAATACTCTTTTTTGCTTTATTAAACTCATTTATGTAGCGTTGCTTAGCTAGTAAATATTGATTTTTATCTCCTCTTTGGTTCGAGTTCCGAAATTTGTTTAATAATTCAAAAGATTTCCTTCTGGCCTTTAACCACTTATAGTTGAACAATTTTTTGTGTCACTGACATTTTTTTAATTTCACCTTGACATAAATTTAGGTTTTCATATAGGTTTAGTTGATATTTTTTCATCTGATTATCTTTCCATACTAATTTCTGAAGCAAGTTCACTATTTTGTTTTCCTTTGTTTCTGACTTAATAGATAATGTGAGTTGTAACGCCATGTGATCTGACCATATTTTTAGCTTTATTTCAAAACGTTTAACAAATTTTACATGTCATTAGATACTGAACATATATCATTAACTGATTAACCTACGTTACTCACAAAAGTAAATTCCTAAATTCTAATACTTTTATTTATACCGTTTATTTCTTGCTGTATTTTTACAATGCGTGTTATTTATAAAAAAATCTTTAAAACTAAGAAGCCATTACACCAACCTGCTCCAAGAATGTATACAGGTATTATGTTCAAATTTACAGAAGCAATTTTTATTTTTAGAATCGTAATTCCATCTACCAATTGATAATTATGTGTTATGTTAGAGTTTTAAAGGGTTTTTCTAAATCCATACAATCACCGCTAGCTTTTTCTCGTAAACTTAAATGATTAGCCGGTTTCCAGAAAATATCAAAATTATATTTACTCCAGTTATCAGTATTTTGCTGTTCTGCATGGTTTCAAATAATTCAAAAACATCTAAACTGCACACATATTGAAAAAATTCCGGAAACAGACATTTATTTGACAACCATGTATATTAAAAGCTACTAAATGAAAGTCTACATTATTATCTAAAACATGTTTGACATTTAGTTTTTTTTTAATAAACTTTCATAACTTATATTAATTTTACTGAAATCATCTGGGTATAACTCCTTCAGCTTTTTCGTTATTAAAAATAGTTTATTTTCCTTATTCCACCTCAGGTATTTATCTTTTATTCTGTTGGAAAAATTACGATTTGAAACATTATGGGTAGTTGAGAATTGGTCGTGTCCTTAATTCTAGTTTAATTACACTTAATTTCTTCCCTCCTAAAAAAAATGACTGCGGGATAATTTGCTGAATATAAACAGAGCTGAACATAAACAGAGTTATTGAACTAACAAAACTCAGGCGGAGGCCACAGGTCTGAGTGCCACTGGAGCTAATGTGAAAAAGTCAAAAAGGACAGATTTCTGACGAAAATGAACCATATCAACGCGAAGGATTATAGGCCGATCAGTATTTTATCATTTTTGTTAAAAACTCTAGAAAGAATAGTTGATCCATTTTTTCACCGACATTTTTGCAGGGCACAGCAAACCAACCTGATGGCTTCTTTTCTGGATGTAGAGAGCTACTTCAATAATGTGAACAAATCGTCGATTCTTATGGAACTGAAGGAGGAACATGATGGAAAGCAGTGCTATCCCTTGACATCCCTTGACATATCTCCGTCAACTTGACTATTACCATGTTGGTCATGGAACTATTTTGAATGTAATAGGCAGATCAGCTCGTATACAAGGGACTGATTGTTTAATACCGAGAACGAATTTTAATTGAACATTTGATGTCAGAATCCCATCTAGAGACGAGTGGCCAACAAATTACAATCTCAATATTCACTGATGGATCGAAGGCAAATACTGGCACTGGCTCCGATATTTTTTCTGATGATTTAGACATTTCGATGTCTCTCATATTACCCAATTCGTACAAAGTCTTACAGGTCAAAATATATGCCATCAATGTAGCAGCGAAGCGGATTCAATAAAATTAAAATTTTGCGCTTCGAACATTGATATATATAGACACCCTTAAAGTAATTAAGGCTCTGAATACCCCCATTGTAAGATGAAGATGTGTTAACGACTGCTCGGGACCCCGAGTAGAACTAGAACTACTATCTCTTGACAGATCAGCGATAAGTATTCCAGTAAGCATAATCATGGGACACCGTATGATCGGGCGCATGTCGGAACAATTCGGTTAACCAGGGAATATTTTTTGTAGAACTTATTAAATGCGGAAGAAGAGAAATCCTTACAAAACTTATTACGTGAATGTCCAGCACTGAAATACCGTAGACTGAAACACCTAGGTAGACAACTATTTCACGATCTGGATAGTCTCAATGACATGCCACTGTCAAACCTGATTATGTTACCTATGAGAACGGGTTTGTTTTAAGGTGGAACAACGAAAATTTAGAAGACTCCGAGTTCACTGGTAATAACTAAATATTTTACAAAGTTACTTTGAATAGTAAGAAACTACAAACCAATTATCGACATTAATTGAGACCTAGTATCAACTCTGAACTTAAAAATAATAAAAATATAAGATGATTTAGTAAACCAAAAGTAAATTTTTGTTATTGAATTTTATTAAAAAAATGCTGTATATTTTAAATAAATGTACAAATAAGCGAAATGTCTATCCAAAATGAAAAATTTTTCATATATCAAAAAAGGATCTTCATCCTATTAAATAAATTTTGATATTTACGAAAGGCTAAATATTTTATTTAAAGTATTTAGAAGCCATTTGTTTTCATGAAAGTCCTAAACATTAATAATTATTAAAAAATTTTAAACCTATTTATACAATAATGTTGTGGATCTTCTCTTTTAGTTATTGCACATTTCAAAAATAGACCAAATCAAGAAACACTCAAACCAATTTGTGATGTCCACGTCCAGGTAAAACAGGCCTAATAGCATTCTTTGCACAGATAATATTTGATATTATCTGTGCATACATATTTGATATATGAAACAAGAATATTTTTCAGGGGACCTGATAAATGACATATGCACTACAGCAAAATAATAATTTTAAAATATCTCATAACAAAAAAGTTTTCAAATTTTGTATTTTTATTTATGTAAAATAATTTAAATATACAGTTAGGGACAAAACTATTTGTGCACCTCATATATTTCGTATACCTTCAATAGTTTATAAAGAATTTAAAATTGTCGTATGC
>MINK01173663.1:370-18363 GCA_001735545.1 Phormia regina
TTTGGGAAACATTTTTTTTTTTTTTTTTGAAACAAATTTCTTTTGAAACAAATTGTAGAAAGTATCAAATTATTATTTAAAATAGTATTCAGTATTCAATATTAAGTATTATCAACAAAGAATTAATAGTATCAACTTTTCCATCCCTGCTTGTTATTTATTCTATAAGACAAATTTATTTCTCTTAGTTTGTTTTATCATTTTTCTTCTCTTATTTTTTTCTCTTTCACATTACAACACAATTCTTTTTGTTTATGACACGAATACTATTCATGTAGGCAGTATTGATTCGGTGTTTGAGTAATCAAAGCGAGTACTTACGGTGGATTTTGTGCTAAATACATAAAAACTTGAAAAGACAGCAACAAAGTTGTTTAATTATTTTTGTGTTGTGGTGTTTAATTTTTCAGCAAAAATAAACAAAATGGAAATTGATAATGAAACAGAAAATGTAATTTTAAATATTTTAACTAAAATGGGGCACATTGAATGGGTAAACTCATATGTCCCAGCAGAATTTTTTTTGAAGTTTTCATTATAAGTTGCTTGATTTGGTTTCATACTCAAAGTCCAGTAAAGTGAGAAAAAAATAGAGAGAGGAAGAAAGAGAGAGAAAAATTCTAGTTAATAAACTGAGTATTTAAAAATTTTTTTAGTTTGTAAATCCAGTCCATTATATGTTTGCAAAAATAAAAAATATAATAAACACAACATAAAGTAATAAATGAAACGAAAAGGTTCGCGAATTAAAATTTTACTCAAAGAACACTGAGAACAAAATAAAGAATTAAATTTTTGTTCACTAAAATGTATACTTATGTATACTTTATTATTTAATTTACCGGATTTTACAAATATTTCCTTTGCTTACTTTTTTGTTTACAAAATTATTATTATTTTTTTTTTTTTTTTGCTCAGTAAATACTCAGTTTACTGGATTTTACTTGAAAACTAAATGAACATATTACACTACATCTCGCTCTGGGACGAGTATACCTTACGAATATGCCCTGAACTGCAGGATCATTAATGAGTAATAAAAACTTATTTTTACCATTTATTTAGATGATACCTAGATGGCTACGTTTTTCACAAATTTGTGATAAAATTAAAAGTGGTGAATATCAGCTAAGTAACGTCTGTAAGAGCAGTAAATGCTGGACTATATTTGCCCGAATAATGAATGAAAGTGGAGAAGAAATTAAAGGTTTTGTTTATTGTCGTGTATGTGAAAAAGTTTATAGCCATAACAATCCATCAACTTCGAATTTGATAAGACATAAATGTTATACAGAAAAATTTGTAAAGAAACCGGAAAGTCCAATTTCAAATATAGAACTTGGACCAATAAAGCTAGAGGAAAAAACACATTTAGAAAATATCAATGATATCAACAACAATCTAATGAAATCGATAACCAAGTTGTTGATTAAAGATTGTCAACCGTATAGTTTTTTAGAGTATGATAACATAAAGGCCCTGTTTCAAGAGTTTATATCATTTGGAGCAAAATTCGGTACTAACATAGATATTGATAAATTACTACCAAGCACCACAGAGATTTCAAAAAAGATTGGCGATACTTATGGGCAATGCTTTAAAAGAGTTAAAGAGGAAATTGTTGCAATTAAAGAAAATGGTTTTGGATTAGTGGCCGATATTTGTAGAGATAATATTTCGAGTAAAAGCTATATTGCTTTAACCATACATTTTTATAAAAATGAAACATTAACATATCGCTTATTGGGTTTGAGATCGATGGAGACGGATATGAGCATAAGTAAGTTTGGGAGCTCAAATGTTAATTATATTAAACTCTTGAATTTTATAATCTTTATTTGCAAAATTTATTCTTATTTAAAATTCACTTTAGCATATTAATTACCGGTATATATTAATTCTACATTTTTAGATCAAAATATTCGAGACGTATTAAAAGATATTCTCAAGAATTTTGACTTGAAACTTTCAACTAAGTCCATAATTTTAACCAATAGAGATGCTGAAATTTTTAATGCTTTACAAGATACACAAAATATTCCCTGCATAAGCAGTTTGCTCAAAAGTTCCTTAGAAAAATGTCTAGAAAGTGTTCCAAAAGTAGCTGCACTTATAAGATCCTGTTCAAATATGATAAACTTTTTAAAATCTTTCCAATTAAATGACAGTTTAAATGCTTCCTTGCCATGTTATAATGCCAATGATTGGGCTTCTGTATATAATATGCTAAAATGGATAGAAACCAAATGGAATGATATCACAGAAATCCTACAAGAACAAAATGAACTTGAACAAATTAAAGTGATAAATATAGATCATCTTAAAGCCATTAATCAAACTTTACAGCCTTTTGAAGAAGCTATAGATAATTTGGAACAGGACAATACGGCTACAATACATTTGGTACTGATATATTTACATGAATTAAAAAAATCTTGCGAAAAAGATAACAAGGATATTGATTTTATTAAAAGCCTTAAATTAAAACTTCGACAAAATTTAGAAAAAATATCTATGGACAATATAACAATTCTTCATAAAATAGCGATATTCCTTTATCCGCCCACCAATAAGTTGTTGAAGTTTTCTGAAAAGGACAAGAAACTTATCGAAGATGAATGTTTACGCCTAATGAAATATATCAAATCAGAATCACAATCTATTATTAAACAAGTATGTAAAGGAAATGTTGACCCAATGACAAAGAAGAAAAGGTTATTTTTAGATTTTTTAGAACCTGAAACGAATTGCGATCCCAATGAACTTATTATCCGAGAGTTACAATGTTATAAAAATACTCGAGTTGCACACAATGAAGACTTTGATGTTTTTAGTTGGTGGGAGGTACAAAAAGATAATTTTCCTCTTCTTTCTAAACTTAGCTATAGTGTATTTGCAACGCCAGCGTCTAGTGTTACAGTACAAAGAGTTTTATCATCTGCTCTTAAGCTATTACGTAATATGGACTCTGAAACAAACGAAAGGAAAGTGGAACAAATTATATTTATTAATTCGAATGCTATAGAAGATGAATTTGAAACTGAAACTGAGAGTCAATTTTCTATTTAAAGTTTAAAGAATTTTGTTTAATTTTAAATATAATTTTAATACAATTGTTTTAAACAAGTAAGTGTATTATATAAAACTATACTGTAGTTATAAGCCTTTTACTGTGAACTACTGAGATACAAAAATAAATCGTTTGATTTAAGTTTCTTTATATTATTCTTTGTCATTGAAATTTTTAAATTATTACTAATGGTTTAGGAAACTTTTATTTGAAATTACTGAAATATTATTAAACCTAAATTAAGATTTTAGAAAAAATTTTAATTAAAAATCTTTCACCAAATAGTAACTGTTTTCCCAATAATAATAATACAGCTTTCAATGTATTAATATTATATTTATTTCCGAATCTTAGATTTTGCTTTTCGTTTTCTGAAAAAATATGTAAATTTAAAAAATAAAATATGGTAACATTGATTTATTGATTGAATCATATCATGGTCATTTTCTTTTCTTTGTTTTGGAATCAGTGTTGTCAAAACGGCGGTTTTCCCACTAGATCTGACGATTTTTTTTCAAGCGGAAACTTTTAACTAAACCCCGCTAAGTGATTTCTGGCATTTAATGGCTTTTTCTTTATGAGAAAAGTATGGGCTTGATACAGAAAGAAAAATATTCAAAATCAAAATTTATCAAATATACATATAATTAATTAATTTATATAAAGTATCTAGTTACCAATATCTCAAAAGTTTGCATTATAAGGAAAAAAATCTGTCAGGCACTAAGTATTTTTTATATAATTTAATTCAAAAGTATAATTTCGAATGATTGTTCTGTTCTATTCCATATCAAAAATATTAGTTATTTTACTAATGAAAACAAAATATTTAAAGAATTTTATTTATAAGTGATTTTGCTAGCAAACGTTTTTTGCTTAGTAACTAGGGTAAGTAATAGAACCCAAACAAGTTTTCCAATTTGATTAAAACCTCGGAAATGCATTTGTCTTCAAAAAGAATGGATATCAATTTTTAACATGTTTATAACCTAAAAAATAATATCAAGTAATATTTTAGCGATTTTATTTGAGGTGTAGCCTATTTCAGAATCAAGAGAGTATATACATATATATAATCTAGAGAGTATATTAAGAATATATAAAGTTTTGACAACACTGTTCGGAATGTCAACAGTCACTTAATGCAGGATTTTTAGATCACAATTCGACGTTAATGTAAATTTGTGTATTTTTTTTTCTAAAAGTGACTACAAAGACACTATTTCATAAAAGAATCAAACAATCTCACTTCTAATTGTTTGCAGGGTCGATATTTGTGATTGTTAGTAAAATATAAAAAAATTAATAATCGATACGTTTATTCTTTTTTACTTTTTTTTGTTGCTACCACTTCTCTTAATTTACACACTTCTGTGCACAGAGTACAACATTCATTCATACTATTCATGTGTATAGTAGATACGGTGTTTTCGTAGTATTTATATAGTATTCGGAAAAGGCACACTGTGTACGAGTATCATTGTCAGGAGTAGCTGACATCAAATACAACACAATTTTTAATCCCAGGAACACAACATTTTCAAAACAAAATCTAAAATATTCCACGTTTTAGAATGATTGATAGAAAAATGTAATGTTATTATTATCGAATCATTGTTGGCAGTAATTCCCAAACTTGTTTCAAATGTGGATTTTAACCAGACAAAACTTTTTTTATTTGTTTAAAATGTACGTTTTAATAAAAAAAAAATATATATATAATTTTTCGAGCTTGCACAATATTTAGGATTTAAAATAGCATTTGATATTGTACTTTTATCCTTGACTATAGATTTGGGAATAACTATTATTTGGTAGATATTTGAAAGTAAAGATTTACAGCCGTATTCAAAAAAAGTAATGTATGCTTCATAAATTATTTAAATTTCTTATGGAAATTTACATACAAAAAGTTAGTAAAACTTTATCAATTATTATTATTATTATTTTTGAATACGGCTGTTAGATATATTGTATCTTTTTTATAACGATAAAAACTTCTATTTGTCTCCTACACATTAGAAAATGTTTGCTGGGTATACAAGTACTTGTATAGATTTCATTGTATTCAGTATTGCACGTTGTCTACAATAAATGTTATTCATGGATACTATTCATTGGATAGTTCACAAAATTTTTAGTGTTATTCATTTCATTTTGATTTCTCTTTCGTTTGGAAATATTTTATACAAACTCTTTATAACATTGTTTTTGTTAAGTGAAATGAGTACATTTCAGGGATGGAAAATTAAATACTGTTTATTTTTTTCTAAACAATATAAATGAGTTTAAATGATATGATAAAAGAATTAATACGATAAAAGAATTAATTTTATATGTATTAGGGGTGTCAATTTCATAGCACAATTCTGCTTACTTATTCAAACGTTGTTAAGAGTGCAAAGAGTACAAAATGCACTGTAAAAAAATTATTAAAATTAATTATTGGTTAATCAATTTCTTTAATATTAATATTTTAAATAAAGTGGTGGAAATGATTATTATATCTTTTACTTCAATTTTAATACATTTACGTGAAGGGAAAGCGAAAGTGTGTAAAAAATAAGTGTTATTCATGTATGAAGTACCAGGTATAACGGTCATATTATATTTATTAAACTCATTTTTTCTTTAAGTGTTTTTTTTTTTTCATTTTCACAAACAGCTAAGCAATGTAATTTAGATGAAAAAAATCAAGTCTATAATTAAAACAATTTTTTTTGAAAAAAAATGTTTTTTTGAGGAACTATAAATAATTTATTTGTGATAAAATTTTTATTAGTAAAGATATTTTAAAGAAATTTTCGCTGAATATACTCTTTATCATATAAAATGAAAGAAATGAGTGAAAAAATTTGAGATTAAAAAAAAAAATCGGCCATTGAAAACTTTTAACAACACATTATAGATTACGTAAGTGCATTACGCTTGCCGATTTGGGATTTTAGTAAATATAGACTAGAGTCACAACTTACATTTTGAATGGGTCAAATTCAGGAGGGTTTATATCTTGATGACTTGAGATATAGTGCAATTTTTATTTAAAGCTCATCTCTGTGAAGATTCCTTTTTAGAAAAGTATAAAATTATTACATGTTGTTAAAGGTTATTTTATTTTAGTGAAAAAAGATTCTTGGAATCGCTAATTTTGTTCTATAATAAGCTAAAGAAAAAACAAATAAAATCGATCGGAAATACTAGGATATATATGAAAAAACTGGATAATGCAAAATTGAGGTACTTAATTTTTTTTGTAGGCAGGAAAAGAAACAAAAATTAAACAATTTTTCAGAGGTACCCAACTTTGAGCTCTTGTGGGGGGCGGTTTTTCTATTAGGTTCCCCTTCCAAACATTATTCACTCCTCTGCTATGCCTACACCAAAATTGCAATAGTAAATTGCCTTGTTGGCTCTGTTTGGCGGTACCAAAGCAGAATTTGTGGACTATAATAAGGCACCAGCAGAGTGGAATAGATATTTTCTGTGCCGCTACACACTTCATTAGCATTCGTGTTGTCTTATCCATTTGGGTTTTGTCAAAACCTAAATATGGTGCCCGCCTTGCACTGGGTGCAATATTGAGCAGCTCCAGGCATTGGGGCGAGTTGAACCTAACGTCGTAAACGCTGTTAGAGATGTGGTTACATAGTGTCTTAATCCGATATTCGGTTCGAAGGACCGTAAACAAGCCATCGTAAATTGCCTTGTTGTTTCTGTTTGGCGGTACCAAAGCAGAGTTTGTGGACTATATTAAGACACCAGCAGAATATTTACATGTAGAGAAATCGGCTCAGAAAGTGATGCTAAGCCAATTGGTATGAATTAAGGTGGGTCACCAATATTTTGGTGTGCTACAAACATCAGTAAAATTTGAAATTGCAAGAAATTACTTCTATTTCTGTTCGAAAGAAAATTTACAAGATAATTTCTTGGTCGTTACTGCTTTTCTTTGTTTACAAATTAAAAAATACCTTTTATTTTTAATCTTTACTTTTAAAATAATTAATAGCAGTAACATAAATAAGTGAAAATTTTTAACATTTTTGTACATTTACGTCGCAAAATGTATAATTTTATATTCAATTTAGTACAATACTGAAAATCACTAGCATCCAAATTTAGTACAACATGTACTAAATTTGGATAAAATATTTTTTATAAATTTAAATAAAATATTATTGCTTTCAGTGCCATATTTATAATTTAGATTTTCCATCCCTGGTATTTATTTTTATACATTACTGTACCTACTGTACTTCTGCATAAATGTATAGAAAAACATTTCATATTAAAAAACCGTTTAGTTCTCTTGGTATTCGAAATAAATTCGTGTGCTCTCTCTCTTGTCTTGGCACACAACAAGCATTTATGTATGTATCTATGATGTATGTAATGAGTATAAACAAGCCTAGAAATACTGTAGAATTGTTTGGTGTATTTAGTATATTTTGAGTATTCGGGAAATAAATACATTTATGTATCTACATAGTGTTTTAGTGTAGTTACAGCTGCAGCAAATACACATTTGGATTTAATTTTGTGAACAAACATTTTTTTGCAGTTTTGTTTTTATACAATATTTCTTCAAAAATGACAGCAATCGATGTATGTACTAATTATTAAAATTGTTGTTGTTATTCATTAAATTTAATTTGTAAAATTATATATAATTTTTGTTTGAAAAAAATCGTATTCTTTTATAAGTTAAGGTTCATCCACAGCAATTTTTCTTACTGCAATTCTGAGTTCTTGGGCGAGAGAGAAAAAGGAAATATCTGCTCCCTTCTCTCCTACTAACTCTGAATAGCAACAAGAAAGTTTGCTGTGTGTAAACCCCGACTAAGAATCTTAGTACCATAAACTTTTACTTGCTGTAATACATATATTTTAGCAATTAAAACCCAATTGGAAAAATAATTCAATTTTTAAAATATTTCTTCTTTTTTAGCCTTTAACAAATTTAAATAGTTATGAAATTGGTAAAAAACTGCAGCAAGGCGAACTAATTGTATGCGAAAGAAGGGGCAGAAGTAAAGTTTGGGAAGTTTTTGCCAAAATACAAGATCTAGAGGGTGTAGAAATTGCGGATCATGTTTATTGTCGAAATTGTGGAAAAGTTTTTAAATATAACAAAGTCTCAACTTCCAATTTAGTTAAACACAAATGTTATTATGCTTATAAAGGTGATAAAATTCCCAAAAGTCCGAATGAATTAAATGAAACTACTGAATCGTTAAATCTAGAGGATGATGCTGATAGTCCAGTACAAAATCGTCTATCGAAACTTATAATGAAATGTTTAATAAAAGATTGTATACCGTATAGTTTTATACGAAGTGATGGATTAAAAGATATTTTTAAAGAGTTGGTGTCTTGCGGATCAAAATTTGGTAATGATGTGGATGTGGATACATTATTGCCAAGTTTGACAAAAATTACAAGAAATATAAACGATATTTATGAGCAATATTTTGAGAGCGTAAAAGAAGAATTAGCTACAATTAAAGATAACGGTTTTGGCTTATCGAGCGATATTTGGTGCGATAATTCGCTTAAGAGAAGTTATATTGTTTTAAACATACATTTCTTAAGAAACGGAGTGTTATTACAGCGTTTATTGGGATTAAGAGCTATTGAAGGTGATATTTGTACAAGTAAGTAGTGTTAACATTTTTTAGTATAATTTTCTTAAATATAAAGTAGAATTGAAATTAGCTCTTTAATAATATATGTATATTATTAATATTGACCATTTTCAGGTGAAACTATTTATGAAAAAATTGAAACGATTCTAAAGGATTTTGATTTACAACTCTCCCCTAAAACCATTATAACAACTAGTGGTAAAAGTGATATTTCCAAAGCTTTTAAGAATAATCAAAAATTAACCTGTATCAGTCAATTACTTAGCAAAGCTTTACAACAATCTATGGAAGAAATACCCGAGGTAGCCGAACTCATTAGAGCTTGTTCTAAATTAATGAATTTTTTAAAGCAAACAGGATATACCGACAAATTGAATGACTTAAAGCCTAAAAATAACACAAATAATTGGATTGCATTATATAATATGTTAACAACAATTGAAACAAATTGGCCTGAAATCGCCATAACCCTGCACAATATAAATGAAATTCAATATATTAAAGATATAAATATTAATGACTTAAAAGCTGTAACCAAACATTTGCAAACCTTTGAGGAAGCTCTAGAAACTTTGGAAGATGACAATAATGCCACTTTACACTTGGTGCTCGTGTATTTGCATGAATTAAAAAAGTCTTGTGATATTAATGATAATGAGTTTAAAGACTTAGATATCATAGAGAGTCTAAAGGAAAAATTACGTTATCATTTGGATCTTATAGTACAGAATAATATAACAATTTTGCATAAATTAGCCCTATTCCTTTATCCGCCCACAAATAAACTTTTACAGTTTAATAATGAAGAAAAGAAATCTATCGAACAAGAATGTATACGCCTAATGAATGTTTTTAAGGGCGATATTAAACCAGTAGTTAAACAAGAACCTCAATCAAATGTAACCGCTTCACCGGTGAGTAAGCGGAAAAAATTGTTTTCCGATTTTGTGGAACCCGAAACAATTCAAGATCCCAATGAACTTATTATACAAGAGTTAAAATGCTATAAAAATACTCGTGTAATAAATAGAGCAGATTTTGATGTTTTTAATTGGTGGCAAATGCAAAAAGATAATTTTCCTTTACTTTATAAATTAAGCTGTATAGTATTGGCCACTCCTGCTTCAAGTGCCACTGTGCAAAGAATATTTTCAAATGCTGCCGCATTATTATATGATAAATTATCTAGCAGAGACTCAAATGGAGTAGAAATGGAACATATTATGTTTATTAATTGTAACAGTCAATCAAATGAATTGGAGTTTGAAAGTGATTTTTAAATTTGATTTTTTAATTGTGAAAAACATGTGTATAAAATACATAAATTTAAGTTAAAAAAAAAAAAATAGTTTTAGTGTGTGACTTTAATTTAAAAATAAAATAATTTGAAATAAGAAAGAGTTTTGTTTTTGCTTTCAATTCTCGGTATTAACATTTCAAAAAGCTATTAAATAGTTATTTAGAAAACGTATTTCATTGAATTACATAATCTCTTATAACAAACCTTTTATTAGGTGTTCCTTTCGTAGAAAATTAAAAAAAAATAACTAAATTTAATCCTACTGTTTACTAAAAATGCAAACAATTTATCATGAAAAGTAATTCCCTTTCTATTAAACTAAATAAATCCTTAACAACCGAGAATGTTCATATAACCGTTTAAACAGAATCATTCAGGTAAACAAATGAACATTTATCTGACTGTGTGACTGACTGAATGACTGTCTGCCTGCCTGCGTGGTATTGTATTATCTTGGTATTCATAGTTGCGCAGATTTTCCAACCAACAATAATTCCTCAGAAACTTTATTTATTCTTTCATTCAGTTTTATCTGTTTTTCATGTTCGTTTATTTACGCAATTGATTTATTGGCATAAAATTGAAATGAAAATGATTTTTATCACATTTTTCTTAAAGTTTCTTTGCGCCATCATCAATCATAATTGTTGACAATGTCGTCGAGGTGAATGAAGCTGGAATTAAGCGTATATTTTGAATAGAATAAATTGAAGAAGTTTAAAGACATCTAAGAAGGGTAAGAGAAAGTAGGAGTTATATATGTTTCTATGGAGCTTACAATAGTATTAACTTATTAAGGATTCTAATTTAGTTGAGGCAAATTAGCGGTTATTATTATTTTTTCAATTAATACTGGTGTCATTTTTGGTTTTTAAAGCTGTGTTTTTTATTTAAAGAAAATTTCTTGATAACAGAAAAAGTTCTGTAATTTAATTTGTATATTAAACCTAAAATTGTGGAATACTTAAGCAAAATTAAGTAAAACATAATTAACCAAAATAATTGTTAAAATATATATTTTAATTTAGTTCTTAAAATAAAATTAACAAAACTTTTACTATATTAACATATTAAAAACCCAAACTAAGTAAATTATTGTACAAAAAAAGGAAAACTAAATAGTGTTTAAGAAAACAGAGTGCTATATAATTTGTTATACAAAATATACCCCTTGACTTAAGTATAAATGCTGCATTAGATTAATATAAATAAGTTCTTCAAAAAAAAGAGCATTTTTGGCTGACATCTTAGTTATTATTGAACCCCTAATATATACAGAGGCTTCAGAAACTGGAAAAATGGTTGTAAAAACTGTTTATTTAAGCATATCTCTGTCATTTATGAACTGATCTTACAAAATTTCGATTATTATTCCGATCGTTTGTTATATATATTACATGTAGCATTTATGGGTTCAGGATCCTTTCGTCATCATTTCTTATAAGGATGCCGAAAATATCAACTTCGTTTTCTCTCCGACCAAAATTGGGGAAATTACAAAGGAAATGACAAACGTATATATACCCTTTACACCTGCGGTGAATGTTATAATAAATAAACGAGAGAAAAAGGTATAGTCGGACAAGCCCGGTACACATAGACCATTGCCTATGTGTACCAAAATTCGGGAAGGAGCCAATTACGGACCTATACTTGTATTAAGTGGAAAATAAAAAATACTATTATAGAATATTAGGTCAATACTAAGTTCACATGTATCTTTGCACTTTTTGGTGATTCCCCAAATTGGGTCTTATATGGAAGCTATGGTCAATTATGGACCGATCTCAATGAAATTGTGCACTGTTACTTATACTTATATAGATATTATATGTGTCGAAAATAAAATTAATATTAACATTTTTATTGTATTTGTGCACCTTTAAGTGATTTTTGAAAGAGGGTTTATATGGGAGGTATGGACAATTATGGACCGATCTTTATGAAATTTGGCACATGGATTTATGCTTACATAAAACTTATTTGTTTTAAATTGCATTCAAATATTTAAATTTTTAAGGTATTTTTGAGTTTTCAAACTCTATTCCGAGAGAACATTTGTATGGGGGGTCTAGGTGAAATAATAGGCCGATAATGACCAAAATCAATAGGCTTCGTCCGTACCAAAAAAATAATATGTACCAAATTTCATCTCTAAAATTGCGACCTGTACTTTGCGCACAAGCTTTACATGGACAGCCAGCCAACCAGACGGACGGTCGTAGCAAGCCAACCAGAACGGACGGGACTCGTTAAAATCGACTCAAAAAGTGATTCTGAGTCGAAACGGCTTATACGTTTTTAAGTGGGTGTAGGAAAATTTTTTCTCTGCGTGTACAATATTGCACAAACACAATATACCGTTTGACGGCCAACTATCTTTTGGTGGTGTAAGGGTAAAAAACGAAGAGAAAAAGGAATATTCGGACATTGCCCTATGTGTACCAAAAATTCCAGAATGTGACCAATTATGGACCTATACTTTGTATTAGTGAAAAAAAAATAAATAACTTATAACAGAATATTTCGCTCGATACTAAGACTCACATGTGTTTTATGCACTTTGGGAATAATTCGCGAAATTGGCTCTTTGGTAAAGTTATGGACTGATCTCATTAAACATTTACTGCCTTATTCAGAAAGAAAATTTTAAAATTTATAATAAGCTCTAGTATGAAAATTTTTTCAATTAAAATGTTAATAAGGGTTTAGTAAATTTTAGTAAGTTAATACTTGTAAAAATATTATTTTGGACAAGGAAATATTAAGGTTAATACTATCTTTTATGCGATTTGATGCACATCAAGAGGATTGTTCGAAAGAGGATTTCATATGGGAAGCTGAACGGATAATCACGAACCTATCTTCTTCGAAATTTTACACCGACGGATTTGTACTTATAAAACTTAATTTGTGTAAATGTTCATTATAGTTTTGAATTTCCTATTTTAATGTATTTATGAGATTAAATGGTGGCCAGATGAAATAATGGGTTATTAGAACCAAGATTAAAATAGGCTTCTTCCGTGTGCCAAACAAAAATCAAATGTACCAAATTGCATCCAATTAATCTTAGAAATTACTTACAGTAGATGGCCAGCCAACGAATAGAAGGACGGACGGGTTGAAATCGAGGACTTCAATAAAATGATTTTGACGAAACGTTATTAAGCCTTAAGGGGGTGGGAGGGAAGAGGTGAATTTTTTCACCTGATGGTATATTAACGTATAAATAAGGCTGTAACTGTTGTAGAATTAACATATTACTTAGTTAAATTAAGCTAAAGGCCTTGATTTTGTAAAAAATTTTGAATGTAGGCCATTATTATTTAAATTACAAACAGTATAATAAAATGTTGTTATCATGGATCACAACATGTGGAATAGTGTAGAGATAATGCCTTCAATACATTGAAAAATGTTTTGCCTGCTTATGAAATCCGTAGCTCATATTTAAGGTCAATAGTTTTCATAATTTATATTAATTATAATATTAAAATTTTTTCGAAAATTCTTAGAAATCTTCTTGAGAGTAAATTTGATATCTGAGATGAGATATTGCGTTACGCAGTTGTAACTAAAGATGCTTTGATGTTACATATTCGATAATTTTAATGTTGGGTAAATTTTCTGAAGCGGAATTTTGTTTAAGTTTTGGTGGTGCAATATTAAAAATATATATCTGATTCCGCCGTTTGATATAATTTGCCTACAAATACATTTATTTCTTTTTATCAAAAAATTGCTGTATGCCTTTTAAAACTTTGCAAAAACGTCTGAAGAAAGGATTTTTGGTCATTTTACAGTAAAGATTTAAAATGTCCTATTAAAGAATATTGTCTTTAAATAGATGTAAAATGTTTTTACATTTCATAAAGTTGTAAATTAAATTTTGTTTCATAAAGTTTTTTAAAAACAAATTGCAGCACATTAATTATTAATATGTTAATGGAAATTTAGCATTTAATTTATTAAAACAAACATATTTGTTTATTGAAATCATAAAATATATAAGCAATAAAACTTTATGTTATTTTTTTATTCACTTGATTTCAATTAAAAAAAAATACAAAATACCAATAACAAACAAATTTGAATAAAATTCATCCTTTTAATGTTTTGCTGTAAAATAATGTAATAAATAATTGAAAATAATGTAAATAAATTTATTTTAAAAAAGCGTGACAATAAATTATTAAATACACGAACATCATAAAAATGATGATAAATTAGCTTATTTTTGGAAAATAGGTTAATAGGTGAAATATTGAATTGAAGAAAAATATTATGTGTTTTCTTTATAAATACATTGTCCTCTATATTGGTCAAAAAAGTTAATTATTAACTCCAAAGTTATTACTGAAAATTTAAGTGCTTAGTTTTTTATTAACTTTAGGATGTTTATAAATCAATTTATTCGATGTAAAATACCATTTACAAAAAAAATATTTAATCGAAAAACTCTGTGTTGTATTAAAGGATTTTAATTCTTATGTTCAAAATCACAATTTTAAATCTAAATAAAATTTCTTAAACTTAAAATGAGTTTTACTTGTATTTTATATCTAAATAAAATAAATATATTACAGTTTGGTTGGTGTTTTTTTAGAAATATGTGATTTTAAGAAAATGTAAAACTTTTCCGATTGTCTGTTATCCTTACGAATAATATTGACGTCTATCAATAACTAAAATTTCGAGAATTAAAACACATTTCTTACTTTCATACATGTTTCATCTCTTAATACAATCTGTAGAAAGTTACAAAAGGAAAACCAAAAGAAAAATAATTATTTATCCTACATAAAAATACCTAAATCTAGCCAGTCAATGTAATGTTTATTACATAGAAAAGGTAAGGAAAATATACCAACTGATTTGAACCGCAAATGCGTTTTTATTTAAACACAATCACTACGATAAAAGTAAACCTTTTTTAACTTAAACATAGAACCTACATATAGTAATTAAATGTATATGTGGTGATAACTGAACCTTTTACTACCTTAATAAGATATATGTAGTCGTTATTCAAGAACTTTACACGTGTCAGAATTTGCAATAAAATTTCAAAAAAAAAAAAAGAAAAATTATATATTAACGTAAAAATTTTATATTCGGCATATACGCGCAAAATTATTAAACTATTAAAGTATCTTAAAATTGTTAAAAGTTTCAATTATATAACGAAAGTGCACACGGGTAAGAAAAGGGCGGCCCACATCCATTTGTTCCGATTTTACATTGGCCGACAGGTGAAATTTTTAAAATCAGCTCGTTGGATTCCCAATGAAATATTGGTTATATATAGCAGAGGAAGTTGTAAATGTTTTATATTGAAAGAGGAGGGAGGACAGATTCCTCAGGGGCGCAGCTAAGATAGGCTCAGAAATTTGGACAGATACTAACATATAACTTTATTAATGGAATGTACAATTTTTGTTTCTTGGTCCAGTTTTAAAATATTCTTATACATGTTTTTTAAGAAGGCACGAAAACTCAAGAAAAAAGAAAGCATAAATTTACGGAGATGATGAGAAGGATTTAAGTTTCAAGTCGATATTTCATATAAAAAACGATATTTGATTTGAAACCCAAGTGATCAACAGATAAAAGCTTATTTCGCAAAAAACGCAGTATTGTATAAAGTGAGAAAAGGATTTTAGTTTCCAATTTGAAATTTTAAGTCCTCAATTTTGAATGTTTCTATACAATTTTTTGCATATAGTAAACCTAGTGGTGTTCCGACTGATTTCATTGTTTTTTCTTTCAACTAAAATGAAAGAACAAAATTACCTATCGATATAAAATAAAGATTTGTAATATTCTTACGTGTCCAAAAGAATAATACGACTTTTTGAATTTGAAAATTGCAATACAAAGTTACGACTTTTTAATACCAGAAAAGGTTGTCTACTCATCCTTTCTGCCTCAAAATAAAGACTTTCTTAAACAACATATAACAATTTATTATTTTCTGAGAATGTATCTTTACACGAGAAGACTTTGAGATAAAAAGGCAGCCAAAACTCATATACTCAAAGACACCACCTCGACCGAAATTCTGACCCATTTTTATATGAAAAATTTTTAACTTTACTAAATTTTCCTTAAATCCCAAAACAACGTGTCGGCAAAACGAATGCAGGTTTACAAAGTCACAATATGTTGTTAAAGAATTTCAATCAAAATCTACAGGACTCGTGAAAAATGTGAAATTTTATAATAATGTGAAAAAAATGGGATTGTTGTGCGCTGTCTTGGGAAATTGTGGGATCCTTAGTAAAATGCTAATTTTTCACTTTCTAGAATTTTCGCAATATAGTCCAGCATCTGACCGAAAATTTAATTGATGATATCTCTAAGAAACAGAAGATTTTATTAACAAAAAAAGTATCTAGAGTTTGTTCATCTAGAAACACTTTTTCACAAAAATTTTATTTTTAACTTCAAATCTAAAGTATAAAATGAGTATTACTTTCATTTCACAGCTCGACGTAATTCTTTGTTATAGAGAAGAAGACTGGAAATCATATATCTTCTACAGAAAACTTAATTTTATTAGAGTCTGCAAATTTAACGCCGCAGACAAAAGTTACAGGTTTTTTCCCAAACAGATTGATTAATGTCTCCATTATGCATTGTTATTTTATATTTGGGCTAAATGTAAAAGTTATTTTTTAATAAAGATTTTAACTTAAGAATCGTTAAAAGATGTCCCTAAACAAATTTTTAAAAAATGAAACTGGCCATTATGAAGGTAGATTTATGATTAGTTTGAAAAGAACACAGTTCCTAGTGATCTGATGGACAAGTGGGTGGGCTTGTTAAAAGTTCGCCCATATTATCAATTATGCGTAAATGGTTTGGAACAAAGTCAATAAGATGAATTTTTAAATGATTAGAAAATAAAATGGCATCAACCCAAAATAAGTTAACTCTTAGAAACACTTGAACAACATTGCAGCTCTTCGGTCACATTTTAAATTTGAATTTAATTACTTTAGGGGTTACAAGTCACAGTATCATAAAAGAGATAAGCGTTTTTTAAAGTTAATTTTCAAAAGTACTTACTTTCTATTGTAAAACTGTCCGAGAGAGAAGTAAGGTGATAGTCCGGTCAAGACCGACTATATGATGACCCTCAGCCATGCCTTATGTGTACCAAATTCGGAAAGGAACCAATTAGGACCAATACTATATTAAGTGCAAAATAACAAAAATACTATTTGCAGTAAATATTACTCGATACTAAGGATTCACATGTTATTTGTCACTTTTGGTGATTTCCAAAATTGGGTTCTTAATGGGAGCTATCTTAATGAAAATTTTACAGGGTCACTTACTAACTAATACATTTATGATATGCGTCCGAATATTAATAATATTAACATTTTTTGTGGGATTTATGCAGACGTGTAAAAATCATAATTTTTGGAAAGAGGGGTTGCATATGGGAGGATGGTCAAATTATTGGACCCGATCTTGATGAAATTTTGGGGCACACATATTTAGACGCTTACATAAACAATTCGTGTCAAATTTTATCATTAAAATATTTCAATTAAGGGTATGTTTGATGTGTTAAAACTCCATTCCGGGGAAGAAATTGTATGAAGGCAGGTGAATAATAAGTGGGCCGACTCTGACATAATCAAAGCTTTGCCCTTGTGCCTAAAAGAATCAAGTATGTAAGCCAATTTCATCAATTATTCTAAATATTGCGACCGTGTACTTTGCGCACAGCTTTACATGGACGCCAGCCAGCCAGGCCACAAGTACGGACGACGGAGCAATCGTTAAATCAGACTCAATAAAGTGATTTCTGTGTCTGAACGGTATAGCTATAAGGTGGGTGATAGGAAAAATTTTTTTCTCGTGCCGTTACAATATTTGCACAAACACAGTAATACCCCAAGACCACCTTTGTGTTGTAGGGTAATACAAAATTACACGTAAAATGATGTTTAATCATCAA
>MINK01173664.1:9615-23087 GCA_001735545.1 Phormia regina
AAAAGTATTCTTTTTACAAACACTTTTACAAATCGCATGTCGCTCACGGCTACATAATTGATCAGCTAGTCGTTAACAAGAGAATATACAAAGCGTGAAAACAGTGTGAAAAATCCATTTTCCTTCAAAAATAAATTTAATGTTTATTTAATTTAGTATAAAACATGAGCAATACTACCGCATAAATTATCTTTTACAAAGATTCAATTGCATACATTCATATATATGTATGTATATTGATGTAATATGTATGTATATATTGTATGCAAAAGAAAAAGTACTGAAATACAATTTTTTTTATTGTACGAACTCAACTGTGCCACACTATATGCTTAAAATTTTGCTAGAATACTCTTACAATTGGTTGCAAAAACATTCCAAAAACCTAGCTGACCACATACAATGATGCAGGCGGTGAACAACAAAAGCATGCTTTTTAGACCTTCTTTAATATGTCGCGCTTCGCCTAAAGCTATAATTGTAAATACAGCAACAAATAAAAATTATATAATGAGAACATCTCTGACATAAATGAGAAAGCAAAGAGAGCAGTATGTGTAATGCAAAAAACCACCCTTATTTCTTGTATTATTCCAAGCACAAACAGTGTATGAGAGCGCACAACGATCATTCGTTATACATTTAATTTGTATACAAAAAAAAATTACAGCAAGCAGATGTATGTGTGCCATCATGATACAGTGTGCCATGTAGATATTGATTCATAAATTAATAAAAACATTTGCACTTATTTTATGAAATAAGTATAATTATGTTTTTAACTTTAATATTTGCAATTTAAACAAATATGGAATTTCTAAATTTAAAAATTTAAAAAAGTTTACTGCTACTTGTCGTGAAAGCATTATTTTTTTTTTTTAAATACATATACATAAGTTGTATGAAAACATTTATCACATACTTTTTCTTGATTTCTTTTGCTCTTATTTTTTTACATGATTATTGTGTAGTGTTGTTTACTATAAAAAAAAAAACGCAAAAGGTAAAGCGCGTTCATTATTTCATAGAAAAAAGCACTAAATTGAATGAATTTAAAAGCTTTTATTATAATTTTTTAAGTTGTCATTAGTGTTTAAATGAAAATGAAAACCAAACAAAAATAATATTTAAAACAATAAAAAAAAATTGTTAAAAACAAAATTAATTTCAAACATGCGTTTGTTTGACATTTTTTTGGCAATAATTTTTTCTGTGTTATTTTTGCTATAATCAAATATAATTCTCAATATTGCAACTTTATCTTAAAAATTTTGTTAATTCCATCCATTTTCCATTTTTTTTTTTAGTGCATTTTCTACTGTTTGCAATCACGGCGGAAACTAATTGGAAGAGCATAAGTATACGGCTTATTACGGAAACTTAGCACGAACATCAACAAAACTCTCATCTTAGAGAACAAAACATATTAGCTTTCGAATGAGTATGTTCATGGCAGTATGTCACACACCATGTCATTGTATGGGAATAATTCGTCTTTAAGGAGTATAAGTCTCTAATAAAATGAGAATTTTAACGCTTCTATTTTTAGTTATCTCTGCTTTAAATTGACTAAGAGTACCTAGTAACAAAATGTGTTTATATGGTCGAAGAAATGTTTGAATAAATTTATTGAAAAATAAAATTGAACTGTTTGCTGCTCACTTACTGTAATAGAATTTTAATTGATTTAATAAATATTACACAGAAAAAAAAATAATATCCCTAAATGGTTCATTATTTCTAAGGATCACTCGCAGTTTTGTTATGTTAAGGTATTTGTATAAAAAAGATAAATACGCAGAGAATTAATCATCAAATACGTAAGTAAATAATTCATTCAATTAAAAACTTGTTTAAATTTGCACCTCTCATCAAAATGATTATATTAATTAATAAAAACTGTAAAAAATGAAATTAAAGAAAATAAATTTTCAATTAAAAAATTAATTAAATTAATTAAGTGAATGAATTAAAAAATAATAATAATAATTGAAATATTAAATCTTAACGAAATATGATTATTATTTCAGTTTTATTTGAATATGATTTATTAAAAAATAGAAAAAAATAAAAATTAAACAATTGTGTTGATTGATAAATATAGGGTAATAATTTTTTCGTTGTATTAATTTGGGACTGAAAAATGATAATCCCTGAATGTTAATGAAATTACGTATATAGATGTTAATGATTAACTTAAATCATTGTAACAAAAATAAAAAAAAAAAATACTTTATTCCTTTTGTTTTTATTTTTTGTTAGTTCTTTGCCTTTGATTAAGTTTTTCCAAGAAAATCTTAATGATTTTCCTTTTTGGAAATATTTTCTTTTTAACTCAATAATCTTCAAAATAAGTTTGTTAAGAAAGATTTATATTCTTCTGCTTTCCAATTGTTGTTGATTTGGCTTTTTATATCTAATGTAAAAAAAAAGATGAGATATGTTAAGTTGGTCATTTCATATGTTATAATGAATAAATCATTAAGGATAATAAAACGTAAATATTTTCTGGGTGCTGGCTGGTGAGATTCTGAGTCGATATAGTCTAGTGTAAATAGATATAAAAGTCTGTTCTTGGGAATTTATCTATATAAGTTTTGAGTGATATTCCAAAAAATCGGTTAATAATAACCTTTGGTGTTTATTAACTGATTTTTTTTAGATATCTGAATACTTCTCTGCAGATATCTGTTAAACAAAAGAATGTAAGACAGCGAATTTTTGATCAAATAGTTTGAGAATCAATTTTAACACGGAAATCAAAAATTGGCCTTTCATCGTAGTATAATTTTTTAAATGTTGACCAAGCCAAATATAATATTCTTGCTTGTTCTTGTTTATTAAATTGAATATAAAATATAAATTTAAAATATTATTACTTTTTTCCATTCAAATACCTGTAAATATAATAAGAGTTTCGAAAATATTGTAGGAAAATAAATAAACTCATCTCAAAAAGTTACAAATTCTGTATAACTAATATTGACACTGTCAACGAAATATTTAAAAAGTAAGGAAATTGTAAAGATTTATTTAGTTTTATAAGGAATTTACATAAGTTCTTCAACATATCCTGTAAAGAAGTGTACATTTTTTTCTGCTTTTTACATTTTTCCCTATCAAAATGAAATCAACAATTATTTAAACATTTGAAAACGTAAAAGAATTTTTGTTTACAGGCTTTACTTTTTCATGGTTTTATAAAAAATGTACATTTAGAATAAATATAAAATCAAAAATTCAAATATGGGGATATAGCTCAGTGGTAGAGCATTCGACTGCAGATCGAGAGGTCCCCGGTTCAAACCCGGGTGTCCCCTGGATAACTATTTTCTTATTATTATTTTTTTATAAAAACTAAACAATAAACTATAAATTAAAATATTTGGAAGTGTAAAATCATTTTAATTATTACAAAGAAACTGTTCGAGATTCTAATAAAAACTTTTATAATAATTTAGCTATGATTAATTTTTTACGGAATTTTCATACAAAATTATCATATTATGTTACCAAAAATACTGCAATATAAATTTAACAAAATATTAAAATAAAACCATAAAAGTGCAATTATTTTTAAAACCTACAATGGAAAATTATGTTATAAAGAAATAACTTAAAAGCGAAGCCAAAACAATATTTTATGACTTAAAACAATGATTTTTGTTATTATTAAAATAAAACAAGCAACGACTAAATAAAAAAAAAATAATAAAATAAAATAAAATTCTAAATAAAATTATCGCAAAGAAAGTAGCAAATAAACTTCAGAGTGTGCAGAATTAACAAGAACAAACAATTATTTCTTTCCATTCCATTCCTTGGTCGTACTTTAGTGTATTTATGTTTTAAATGCGCATAGAAACTGAAAAAAAGCTATTATTTTATAAACTTAAAAGAAATTGAAAGGGAACAATGACAGGAAAGAAATTTATGGTTGAATACAAATGGTATGTTGTGGTTGGGGATACTGTTGATACAATTTTAAATTGCATTGTTGCTACTTGTATTGGACAAATGTTGTTGTGTTTTTTCATTTAAAATCCTGGAACTTAAGAGAAATGAAATAAATATAAAATTCTTAGTTAAATTCAAACAATATGCAAATTGTTGTGTCTAATATTAAATAAAATATATTGACTTCTATTTGATATAGCTAATGCGAAAATTTATAGAAATATAATACATATGTAATGAAATAAAATAGGAAATGAATAGAAATTAAAATACTTATTTGCAGTGGTAGGGGAGTATATAAAATCTTTTTTTTTTTTTTGTAATTTCATATTTATGCATTAACGAAAATAATTTAAAAATATCTATATTACTTAATTATATATATAATAGATTTGTTTTAATACTTACCGTGACCAATTTTATGTATGTCATTACAAAGTAATATTTACTGATGTACAGTGGGTATCATAAATAAGTAATAAACTCATAATTTTTGTTTTGCTTTAAAAAGCGGCAAATGTAAGGGTCCATTTTTATAAAACTTACATGTTTTTGATGAATTTAATTTGTTTTCTTTTACATTAATGAAAAATTTTTCAAATATTATTTCATTTTAAATTTCTTTCTAAAGAAATTTGAAAAGATGTCATTTTCATGAGAGCCAAAGCCAAAATAGATTACCAGATTAACCTCAATCTTTTTAAAAGACGTAAAGTTCGAAAAGATTTTTATTTTAATTATTTACGGATTTTATCCTACTTAGTATGAAAATTCACCTATAAATTACAGCAAATTTGATTCAAAATATATAGCTAAGGATATTAGTAACATTTCAGAGTGACATACTCAAACTCCAGAAATAAAATTACATTCCTATTAATTGACTCAGATTGGTCAATTGAGGGAAATCTGGCTTCAATTATTACTAAAACCCCTTAAATTTGTCCACAGATATATATATAATATATATACTCACGATGCGAACATATTTGATACGAAGGTATCAATTTTTAAGCTGTCGCCGGGGCTATTAAAAATCCTGTTTACTTATTTATGGAATATGGATGTTTGCACTTCCTAAGGGGAACCATATTTAATAAGTTGTTATGGGTTGAATTCAATCTTTTACTGATTATTTAGCTGTTTTTATAATTAATTATAATTATATCAATTATTTGATCCACAACTTCAAAAAGAATCAATTGAGTTCAATATACTAATTTTATGACACTAACTGTATATTAATAAAGCAAACATTTATTGTTTTCAACCACAACTCAAATGAACACATCTACAATTAAAAGAAAATATATGCAAATTAATTTTAGAATAACATTTTTGCAAATATTTTCTTACAAGAAAAACAAGTTGCAATGTTTTTAAAACATTTTGTAATAAAGCAAAAATAAACAAAACAATTAATAAAACGTACAACCTTGAACCTAGTTCTTCTACGAAATAAAAATATCTGTGTTCCTACATAATTTATATTGTGAACCAATGAACTTTTGCAACATCCATCAACATTTACACGTTTAATTAAAAAATGTAAAACTTAAATGTGCAATTGGTATTCCAAAGCCACAAATCAAAGCAACAACTAACAAATAATTCAGTTCAGTCTCAAAATGAAAACACTACTAACCAATACTAACGGTGATAAACAATCATGAAGTTTTAGTTTGTTTGTAATGTCAATGACAGTGTCAGTGGCATTTTTAGCCCCCCCACAGAAAATTAAACACAATTTGTAATTTCAGTAAGTGCAATTTGTTGTTGCTTAATTTTACATGAAAAAAAAACACCCCTCACAATAAGTTGTGTTTATTATGTTATTATTGTAACAAAACAAAAACATTTTGATTATTTTATAACGCGCCAACGTATGAGTAATTTATATATAATTCAATATAATATTACTCATACTTAACTTGTTATATTTTTATACCAAGAAGGTCCAATTAATTACTTCAAAAAGTCAAAAATAATATTTAATAACAAGCTATTTAATATCAAAGCTTGTAAAGTATTTTTATTTTCACTCCTTTCAAATTTATTTAAAATTGAAATTTTAGCTAACACGTGTCCTTTTAAAGAATATTTTCTTGTTTTTTTTTTATCGAAAACTTTTTGCATTTATATATACATTAGGGTGGTTATAAGTTTATATTATAACCAGGATAAAATAAGAAGGATAAAATCGACATTTTATTAAAAATAATTCATATTAAATTTTATATAAAATGACATTTCATTCATTCACACAATTTTATTTTTTCTAAAAAATATGGGTACAAAATTTTTGTATCATTTGATGTATATATAATAAATTTTGGTGAGTATAAATATAAAAAATAAATTTATTTGCTGTAA
Source organism: Phormia regina (assembly GCA_001735545.1). NCBI lineage: Eukaryota > Metazoa > Arthropoda > Insecta > Diptera > Calliphoridae > Phormia > Phormia regina. The sequence continues at coordinate 15,946 of MINK01173664.1, forward strand.
TCCATACATTAATTCGAATCGAATTTTTAATTCGACATAGAAAAACAGATAGTACGATTAGTTCTGGAATCATCAACTTAAATCTTCATATTGCATTATGTTCCAATCATCATAGGAAGTTAAAATTTGTCAAATATATTCTAAATGTCACACCCTTTTATAATTTTATGTACATTTAAAATTTCGTTACACTTTGGCTTTTTTTATACAACGTTGTACCACCCTAATAAATATATATTTTCCCAAGTATATTAAAGAAAGTATTTTTTCCAAAAAGTTTTATACAAAACACAATTTAAAAGGCAGTTTTCCGTGATTTAAAAAAATATTTTATAGTGAAATCAAAACAACGCACATATGTACATTTAACAAAAAATGGGCTAACTAATATTTTCCATGACAATAAATATTTAATAACACCAACAATTGTTTACAAAATATGTGTCACTTTATAAAATATTTCAAGTGGAATTTTACACATCTACACCCATTTGATATCTATCTTTGTTAACAGGATATAAGTAATAAGGTATGTACATATATTAATGTATTCATATAAAATTATATATAAAAACTCATGTGAAATGAAATATTGTAAATAAATAATAGAAATATTTGTTTGAGGGACATAACGTTAACAAAAAATCAAAAGGCCTTAAATATTTTAATTATTTCAAACATTAATTGAAATATAAGTTATAAATTAAGATTATGATTTTTAATTTTTTAAATTTAAAAATAAAAAAAAAACAAGTCATTTTCAATTACTTACGAAAAGTGTTAAAAGAATTTTTAGCTTTCAAAATAAACTACAATTTGTTAATGAAATATCATATATTGAAGATCAATAAACCAAGAAATAAAATATCGAAATATTTTTAAGAAAAAAAAAATAATAATAAATAACGTATTATATTTTATCAAGGAATCGAAGAAATATTCATGTGAATAATTGTTTTTTTTTTTATAATCTTTAAATTTCTTTTCAAAAATGTTATGCTTAGAACATAAAGGACAAACTAAAATTTTCTAATTAATAAAATGAGAGTAATATCTATGTTTTGAAACCTTTACTAATAAAAATAATTCCAATATATAGGTTTAGTTTCAATAATAGTTGGTAAAATATGTTCAGATTTTCAAAATCCCAATTATAGTGAAACAGAAGTGGTAAAAGAAAATTTGATTTACATTTAAAGTCAGCCACTACAAGTTAACAAGGGCCTACAGAAATAACTATAATAAAAGCATACAATTCTCTAAAAAAAAAATGTATATAAAATGAATCTTCAACTACTACAATACAAATACATCCCAACAGGCCGTGTCTTGGTGTCTTCACACAGTCTTCGATGACACATCGAACAAACATTTGTGAAATTTTCGAACAAAGGGTACCTAAGTCATCAAAGATGACGTGAGCAACACGTTATGCATGTTCAACCATATTAAGAAAAATAAGTGTTGGGTTCCGCCGAGATTTGAACTCAGGCCACCAATTTCTCTTTTTCTTGTTGAATAGTCTAACACACTAACAATTTCAGCTACATTATTCTCAAGTTTTTTTTATGATTTTATAAATGCTTTTGTTTATCTGATAGTTTAAAAGTAGTTGTCATGCAGCACGTCGTTTGTTTGGTTTAACTCGCGATATTCTTGCTCGACATTTAACTCATTTTGTCATCGAAAAAATATGTATAGTCACCGAAAATCGGGTAAGCTGACAATATAGTTGACTTTTAATCATACTTGTCTCTACATATATTTTCTTGATGACAAATTTCGACAACATCCTCGAAGAAATTATCGTTAATAAATATGTGCCTGCTGGGTACAGACACATACATACACATGGAATGAATTTTGTAAAGTCTTTTCTGTTCTGACCACAACAAGCAATTTGTTTTCTTTCCATACGAATTTTAAAGTAACAGGTATAAGCTATAATCATTCTACAACAAACCATGAAATAATAATATATCCGAATTTATATTACACATATTTACAAATATCTTCACACACATGCGAATATTAGATAGGATTTTTATATACGTATATAAAAATTAAATTATGTTTTATGAAGATATGTATGTTGTTTATGTATTTACATTACTATAGTTTATTTTTATGTATTATTAAAAAATGTATAAATAAAAGGTCTCAAGCAATGTGAGTTTCAATAATATTGCATCTAAATTTTATTAAGTTATGTTTCTTGTATATAATTTGTATTTGAGTAACATGTGACGTATGAGTTATGTATATTTATATCATCCTACAAATCAAAACTTAAAAAAGGAATGCACTTTATTACTGGACTTTATAAAGAAATCAATACAAGAATTTTTTATTACTACAAGTAAATTTAACTATATTATGATTAATTTATCATGTGGTTAGAAATTTCGAAAATATCTTGTTTTCATACATTTTAATATGGAATCACACAAATAATTTTTTTTTATTGACTTCACTAACGCATTTAATCTATGATGTATCTATGACTTTTAAAGATTTTAGAAGAAAAAAAACTATATTTTTCTTTGGCTTTAAGGGATTAAAAATGTTACTAAATACAAAAGTAGTATAACATGAATAACATTCACCTGAATTAATTGCTCTTGATAGGAGATTAAGTAAATACTTTCCAATAGTAGATAGATTTATAATGGATTTCTTTAACGTAGATGCTAAGAGATAATTCCTTAGTAATTGACAGAACTTTTTAAAACTGAAAAACTCAATTAGTAACGTTATTACATATAATCGATGACAGTAGCATACAGATAGCAAATATATATATAAATTTTACAATGATTAAAAATTTCAATTTTATAACTAAAAAATAGCTAAATAGATATTAGAATCTTTTCATTTATGCAGTTTTAACTGATTCAGTAAGACGTAATGTGGGTTTACGTCAACAACAACATAAAAAATTAAATTACATAAATATTTGTAGGATTTATAAAATAAATATGTAAAAAGTGTTGTATGAGATAGCATATTGTCATACTTGCACTAACTTATATGCGCCACCAAAAGTAATTAAAAACATTTAACGTACATTGATAAAGACATTTCATTACATATTTAAAATTATTTTAGCTAAATGCTAGTAAAGGTGGAGGGGTGAGATGAAAAAAAAAACATGTTAACTGATGCTTGTGTTTTTAAATGTAAATTTGTTTAAAATTTGTAACACGTTGGAAAGACACTTCAACATCATGCTATTTAATGAAATTACAGATAAAAAAAAAAAAAAAAATTAAAAGATTTAAGTGTCTGGAAATATAATATAAAATTGTATTGTTTGCATATAAAACAACATAATTAAGTATTAAAATAAAATATAAATAAAATTCTAACTGTAGAAAACTTAATTTTTATTGTTTCCTTTGGGTTTGTGATTACTGTCTGAGATAAGGAATAAAGTGAAAAAAACACTCATAGGTTATTGGTTTTTATTTAAAATTTTATTCAACACTTAAGGTTTAAACATTTTAAACTTATTATTATTTAAAATATTTTAATTAAAAAAGCGGAAATTATTTTCTATGTTTTCCTTCGTTTACAATAATTTATTGTTTAAATGTAATTAATTACAAAAACTTGCAATTCATTGCTTCACTAAGATAAACATACGTACATGTTGTCTAAGAGAATATAGTGTTTCATGGGATTCAATAGATAAAAAAGTTTTTTTTTTTTTACAACATTAGAATTTTTTTTCTAATTGACATAGAATTTTAATTTCATTTTCTCATTAATATTGTGCTAATTTTGCTTTAAAATATATTTTAATTTCACAATTTATATCATAATCTGTTGGAAATAGTAAAAAAGTTAATTATTTTAATTATAAAATTCATCTGTGACTTATTTAAACAATTTAATTTTAATTGATATTTTAATATGACTGAGAAAATATTGTAATTTTTTTGTAATAAGCACATGACAAAAAATTTCTTTCACAATAATAATTATACAAACATTAATATATATTAAGATTATTATAGATTTTATATTGTACAAAATTATAAATACATATTTATACCCAATACCATCATAGGTGGAAGTAATTATACAACACCCACCTTAAAGTACACAAATCTACTCAGAACAACATTTTAAATCAATCTAACTATGTCCTTCTTTCCGTCTGGTTGGCTGAATGACAGGCTGTCCATGTAAACTTTATTCACAAAATACAGGTCGCAATTTTAAAGATAATTCAATGAAGTTTGGTATTTGAGACTTTCTAATAAAATTGGTTGTGGTCGGTCCATTATTTTACCTAGCCCCCATTAAATGTTAAATGACGCTTCGTTAATAATTAAAATCGAATCAAATAATTAAGATTTTTCCGAGCGAAATAGCGATATTCTTCTATTATTGGTTTTATAAAAAATTAAATTGCATATGATCCACATTTACTTTAATACTTTATACTTTAATATACAAAATTATATATAATCTAGGAGTTTATTTCAGAAAAGTAAACTTTTAAAAAAGTACCTATATTTTAAAGAAAACTAAAAAAATCTGTCTGATTTTCCCCACGACACAAATTTGTCGACAAAAATACCTACATGTAGAGATTTTTCCCTACTTCAGACAAAACTGATAATAAGTATAAATGTTTGCACCAAATTTTATGAAGATCGGTCCACAATTGATCATTAGCTGCGAAAATCACTTTAACTCCTATACGAATGTTAGTATCAATTTAATATAACATTTTTATAACTATAAAGGATAGTGCAAACTCCCATATAAGACCCAGTTTCGAGAATCACCCAAAAGTTCATAAATACAAGTGAATCTTAGTATCAACGTAATATTCTCATATGGTCGGGCTTGACCGACTTTTTTTTATGAGAAATTTTTGTTTAATATATTTAATTTTTTAATTCGTTTTTAAGGAGATTAAAGCAAAAAAATATTTATCTTTAACATATTATGAGTTTTTGTCATCTGAATTACAACATTTTATGGTTGTCAATTATCAACAATCTTAAATATTTTATCTACCTTTATGCTATTAATGATGCCTTTCATCAAGTAATTAAATAAAATATTTTCTAATGTTTGTCGACATACATTAAAAAAAAATACCAAAATACCAAAATAATTGGCATAATTCAAAATTAATCTTTAAATTTCATAAAGAAACTAAATTCTTTGGTATTTTAAACGAATCCCTAATTATCTCTTAACATTAACATAGATTTTTTTTAATAAAACAACGTGCACAACACAAATCATTTGACCATCCAAGAGTGTTACTATGACATTTCTTGGTTTCACATAAAAATAATGAATTATTCAACAGCCAATAGCAGTTGCTTTTAAAATAACGAACACATAAATATTTCCATTGCAGTCAAAAAGTAGCAACTTAATATAAATTCTTTTAGAAAGAAATCGAAGCAAATTAGTAATGGTATCGATAAGATACTTATCTACTTATGTATTTGTTGCATTAGATTTTATAAATTTTCTTTCAATGTTTGTAAAATAAAGAAGGAAATATTTTTAAACATTTTTGTATTTCATATAGAATGAAAATTATTTTCGAGGACGCTTTAATGCCTTTATATTAAATAATGTTCATTAAAGTTATGAAAAAGAATAAAATAAAAAGCTATTATAGTTATCTAAAGATATTCTAAGAACCTAGACTATATTTTTAAATTATTAACAATCTAGTCATTGAAAATTAGAAATATAGTATAATCTGAGGCTTTTTTTTATTTTTTATTTTCAAGAGGTTTAATTAACAATTATTAAACCCTAAGTATAGAAATATTTAAAATTTGTCACATATACTTAGGACTTAAGACGAAATGTATGTGCGGAAATTCTGAAAGATCATACCATAAACCTTTATCCCTTAAAAACTGATTTTCATAGAATCAATTTAGCACCAATTCCATTGAAATTTTAGTATCAAGTTTTACGTAGATTGGTCACACTTAGGAAATCACCCAAGTGTAAATAATTCATATAAATGTTAGTATCGACGTAGAATTTTGTATTCGAATGTTTTATTTTACACTTAATGTAAGTATGGGTTCACAATGACTACAGGTATAGAAAAAAGACCTCTATCCGAATTTTGATGCACACAATGCCGTAGGGTCGAGTTTGTTCCTTACCTTAAGTCTCACCTTAAAACTTACTATGTCATGGTGTAATTCAAAATGTATTACATTTAATATGTATTATAAATAAATTCTAATTTTAAATCAATAAACTTATTCAAATTTATACACATACTAGACTGAACTAAAGTTTATGTAAAACACAAGCCAATTAAACCAGTTAAAAATAAAACAGTACTAATACAAGTTGAACACAATATAATAAAATATTTTACTTTATTTGAAAAAAAAAAAAAGAAAAATTAAACGAAAGAATAAGTATTACGCATAGTATCGTATATGTGTCACAAAAGTAGTTTTCCACAAATACATAGACACTCGTTCACAAGTTAAAATTAAAGAAAAATCTTTAAAAGATAAATGGTTTATTCACTGATAACAAAAAAAAAATGAAAAATAAAAGGACAACAAGAGCAGCTGTATTCATTAAAGAAACAAATCATGGAATTCAAGTTAAAATAAACTTTCTAGAAGAGACAACAAATAAAGAGTTGAACTTGATGATATGTGGATGTTTTGTCAGCTTCATCGGTTTAAATTTTTTTACTATCAATGTAAAACGTTGGCATAAATTTACATAAATTGAATGTAAATAATACTTACGTTCATTTGAAATATAAAGTAAAGTAAAGTACACACACTATAGTACAGCGTCTGATATTGTGTTGAAAAATTAAATGTAAACATTTTCAGAAAAATCATAAATAATAACTCTTAAAAGATACCAAGTATTTACGCTGAATGATAGAAGAATAAAAAAAAATATATTTATATTTAAGGCTGAGGTGGCATAAAATAAAATCAAAAAGAGTCTTTATCACTTACCAACATACATAAGCTAATTTGAAATTCAACTGCTAAAAGCAAAATATATTTAAAGTTAAAGTTTTATCGAGATACTTTATACTCAGTTAACCGCTTAAAAATGTTTGTTGAATTTGTTTTTTTTTTTTTTAAATAAATAATTTGAATTAT
>MINK01173666.1:0-16662 GCA_001735545.1 Phormia regina
AAATAAAAACATAATATTACAGAATATTACATTGATACTAAGATTCACATGTATTTATGAAAATCTTAGTATCAATGTAATATTAGAAAATTTTTTCTCTGCGTTACAATATTTGCAGAAACACATAATATCCCAACCACCTCTGGTATAGGGTATAAAAATCCAACTAGTAATAACAAAATTTATTTCATTACAACTGTTATAGTTTGTTTTTATAAAAAAAATAACAACAATGAGACAAAGTTTTGAATGAAAGAGTTGTATATACATGTCTATATTCTGCACATCTATGAAAAAATATCTTTATAGTGGTATATTCTTTTTAAAAATCGGTTGTTTAGTTTGACCTTAAAAGGGATTACGAATAATGTGTTTGCCTATTAGTTATAGAAGAAGATATGTGTAGTACATAGTAAATGCAAAAAACATAAACTTCAGTTAATAAGTTTCTATTTTTCGTATTATCATTATATTTTGGATAAATGTGAGACTATTTATACATTGAACTGTATGCAAAAAATGATTTGTGCGCAATCTATTTTTCGCTTATTATGCATTCATTACATGTGTGTGTTTTGATGCCATCAACAACATTTTTAGAATATAAAAATTTTCCACAGTTTTGCTGAAAAAGGAATACATTTATGTACCATCATCAGTGTCAGAATTATAACGCATTTTAAGTTAAATTCAATGTTCTATATTCTTCTTAATTTTTGTGGACAACATTGTGAAATAGTAAGAATAAATTCACATCCATACATACATATTAAGCATCCATTCTCTAAAGTTAGTTAAGTTCTGATTTTTGTGACTGACATTAAAGCTCATTAACTCTCATAGTGCACGCGTGATTATAAGCGATTTTTTATAATATTATTATCTCTATTCTATATAAAGCATCGAGACAAAGCTGTACCATAAATTAAGCGATTGAGCTATTTTTCATCTAATTTTATATTTCATGTTTTCCCTTAAAAGGAATTTTGTTTTCAATTATAAATTTAACTTAAAGAATTTGTTCACTGTTTATTCTCAGTTTACATATTCTCCTTTTTCACACAAAATAAAAAATAAGAAAAATATGTTTTTTAAAGAATTTTTATTTGTAGCAAAACGTTTTTACACAAAACAACTTGTAAATGCAACTTAAAAAACAAGTAAATTGTGAGAATAAAAACCTTTTAAAAAGATTACATATTTTTTGTGCGCTGTTTATGGCATAAACTAAAGTACAACTTTTGACAACTTAATGAAATGAGAGTGTACCCGGAGGGATTCATGGAGGGTGCTAGTTACTACTTGCTTTTTCATGTCAAAATTGCATTAAACATTTTTTTATTAAAACACCTGTGGTTTATAAAAACGTTTATATAATACGATAAGGGTAACTTACATTTTTTTGAAAAGATTTTTAACAAAGTTGTCTACAACACTGGGGGGTCCAAACGTAAAATTTTTTTGTAATAAGTCCGTATACTATAAAATACTGGTAGGATCGTATTAAAATATATTAAAATATTATAGAACAGGACCTAATTTTTCACACAACTCATCTGGGATGTAGGGTGTTAAATTTCACTACCCCGAATATATATATAAGTTTCAAAAAATCTTAAATTCTGCACTTAAAGTACAATTTTAAAGATTACAATAAAAGTAATTATATTCACATAATTTATCTCCTACAGTTAAAAAGAATTTTGAATTGTTTGCCTCATTTTTGAGAATAAGCCTTGGGTTTTGTGAGGGAAAATTATTTATAAATATTCTTTAATTTGAAATATATTCCGAAATAATTATTATCTTAATTCGCTTAGACGTGAAAATTTTTCAAATATTTTCAAAAAATTTCCAAAGCTCTAAAATGAATACGAAAAAATAATATTTTTTACAATAATAGAGTACTATGGTATTTTTTCAATAACCCTGCGGGAAATTTGTGTCAATTGCAGTAATGAACCGGACCCTCAATATCAGTAGAGTACAAATTGACACCTAACTCGTCACCAAAGTTCCAATTGAGAACCAGTTGACACATACACACATGCGTGTAAAGTATTTAATTAATAACAATCAATGGCTGAGTAGTCCTGTCCTGTAATATATCCTATGACCTGTCCTAAGGGACTAATTAGCCACCTCCAATGAGAATCCCATGTAAAAGTGACAGGTTATTCTCATATAAATTTTCGGAACTGAGACCGGGCACTAGGCCTGAGAACCAATCAAGTGGTTCTGAACTGGTTCTTTTTACTCTAGGGAAATTATAAAAACTCGCTGAACATTTTTTTAGTCGATAAAATTAAAACATGAATTTTATAAAAAAAATATTACACCCGATGTATCCGATTCTGTAGGTTTGTTAGATTCTTCACTACAAATCTTCTATAAATTTTAATTCGATTCAATTTGTAGTTTAAGAGATAAATATTTATTAACAAAAATGTTGCTTTTGGCTGCACTATGTGACTGATTATCGTTCTTGACAGATTACACTGTGTGACAATCATTTGCACACATGAACAATTCGATATACGCATGAATATAGAGACCATATGTAGTAAAATTACATACTCTGTTATGCTCCAAAATGTCAAATTTATTTTCAGAAGGACTTAAAATTTTCAATAGATGCGTAATTTTTAAAAATAATTATAAAATATTTTCGAAGATTAAATTAACTCAATATACTGACTACGCAGCTTAATAACTATGACGTCTAATTTAATACATTGTATATAGAATATTTCATGGGTTAAATTTTTTTTGGAAAATTGCTACATAGTTGTCGAGTACTTCTATGTTATAACGGTTGTATATAAATTATATTATGGTTAGATGTAGCACCATAACATTGTTGAGTTACAATAAAAATAATGTTGATTTGCAAACATATTTTTCTTGTATATGTACTTGATTCAATAGTATGGCCTAATCACAATATAATCTGCAACCACATTTATTTTTATTGTACATGTAATTGATTCATGTATACAGCAATAATATGGTTGATTCACAATAAAAATACTTATAGTACCTAGAAACAATTATTAGGCCTTAATAAATAAATAAATAAGAAAATAAAATTAATTATAATTTAGTTATGTAAAATAAATCACTTTGATATACAACTATAGATCTATGTATCAGCAGTAAATGATAAAACCTGAAAAACTTCTTGAATACTCGGACAAGTTAATACCATTTTTAGCACTCCGAAGATAACGATTGCGTAGTTTTCTTTGCATATAGTATTTTTTACAATTTGAAACTCTTATTTAAAATATTTTTCTATTTTATTTTAAATATACAATTAGTATATTTTCCAAAACTTATATTTCTAACACACCGACAGATGACTAGCTCTATGCTAGAAGCTCACTTAACTGAATAAAAAACAGCAAGTATTCTTATTGTCAAGTACTAATCATGTATATTGTTGCTAGTACAAAACAAACATTTTGTTGTCAATTCAAAAATAACAACACTTCAGGTATTGAAAATATTTTTGTGCAAATGAAATTTTAACAACAATAATATGATTCTAATTTAAACATTTTGATTTACATGTTGTGCCAACCATATAATTGTGAATTGAGAATAAAAGTATAATTGCTACAACAATGTTTTTTAATAAAACATATTCAACAATAACTTTGTTTGAGATGACGACATATCATTGTGATGAAAATAATATTGTTGAGATAACTATATTGCAAAATGTGTTTTCTCTGCGTTGAATTTATACTTGTTTTTCATGCAACGCTCATACCACTCATTGGTATTATAATTGAATTTTTATAGTGACATTTTGTTTTTTAATTGTTTGTTAACTTGAATATTTTACAATATTCCATTCCTGTGGAGTCGTATGTGAAATGCTTATATGTATGTCAAAGTTAAAGAATTTATTAAATCAAAGAAATTCCCACAAAAGTTGAAAGCAACTGTTTTTAAAATTTACAAAACAAAATTTAAACTTACATTTCCAGGCAAAAAAAAAACAAAAAAAATGCTGTGAAATGGTCATTTAAAACATAAATTCTAAGAAAAGCCACCATAANNTTTTGATAAAAACAACAGCCTTTTCTTATTTTACCCAAAAAGTTCGCAAATATACCCACTAAATTTACAGAAAATTTGATTTAAAAAACATTCAATGATTCAGTAGAAGTATGCTATTGTGAGTGATATTATGGAATAAAAAAACTGTATACTTCAGATTTTTAACTTAAATAGTTCTTAATGCTAAAAATTAAAAAAAAGATAAGCCCCAATTTGAGGTATAAATTTCAGTATAAATAGGTTTTCTTATTGTTTTAATTCGTTCTAATATTAACATCTAGAAATGCGTTTAGTAAGTTGTTGAGTTTTTACATTAATGTAAAGCTTTCACTGAGGCGATTCCAACAGTAACATTTTTTGTTATAGGATTATAAAACTACATGAATATTAAATTTCCCGTTTTCCCGGGAAAATTTAAAAAAATTTCCGGGAATTCCTGGCGAAAAATTTACGGGAATTCCCGGGCGGGAAATCACGAACCCCAAACCCTATTTCTCACCAAAATATTGTCAACATGATATCAATAATGTATCGATTTTCCTTATGTTTTAAAAACGCGGTGTTGGATTCGAATACGAGACAAAAAAAAAAAAAAATGTTTTAAAAATATTATCTGAGCAACACCTTTTACATGGTCCATTGACTAATGTCTGATTGATCAGGATGACATATTATGATTTATAAAAATCTAATTATTTAGCAAAACTGTCAACTAAATTTGCTTCATTTATCAATATAATAGTTTTGCTTATAAGTTAATTGGTCATGGTAATAAATTTAACATTTTCTATATTTAATAGATTACAAAATTCTGTGATAAAAATCTAACCCTTTTTGCTACAACAATTGCTTACAATTTATCTTTAAGTTGTGTCAAACACATATGTGTTTTTATGTAATTTTTTTCCATCCTTTTTTGTTTTACTTTTACCCCAATTTTCATATAAAATTTGTTTCTACTTAAATGTATGTAAATGATTGAACGAATGTATGAAATGGAAGTGTTGTGGATTTGATAACCATTCTACAGGAAGTAGAACGGTAATTCAATCATAAGAATTTCTCCACAATTTTAATATGATTACTTTGGCACTTTTGTTTGTGTAACATACAGAAGCCACCGAAAACGGATGTCCTTTTATTACAACCACAAATTTATGCCCATGATATATGAAAATAAAAAAAATTTGATGATAACTGCAACATATGAAAGGTTATATAGAATCAATTTAATTGTAAAACGATATACTTCTTTAGTATGACTAGTAAATAACTATATATATACTTTTAGTATTCTTGAAGTTAAATTTATATATTTTTTATTTTATATTTATGCATATTTTAATAAAATGTGTATTTTTAAATGAAAATATTACAGTATATATTGTGTATCTATAACTATATACATGGTAAGTTGAAAACATACATATGATTATTAGGTTGGCACTAAATCGATTGTTTTCAATTAATGTTTTTAAAAATATTGAATAATTTTAATGAAAAGCTTATTGTTTTTCTTTATATTTTTGAACAAGATTAGACAAGACGTTTTCAAAAAAATGCTTCAATATAGTGCAACCTCCTTAATTTTACAAATAGTGATTTATCGCAACAGCTAGAGTCAGAAAATTTATTTCGTTTTGTAAAACTAATTTTCACTAAAAATCTTAATCTTTTTAAAAGAATCATAATTTTTTTAAAAAATTGCAGAATAAATTAAATTTGTATTATTATTAATATTATTTTTTTTTATCGAAAATGATAACTTAATAAAAATTTGATGCATTTTGGCTAAAAGTATGTTATTGAACAAATATTTTAGTGAGATTTCTGCTTTAATTTTCATAGTACTTTTACTGGAAAACTTTGTTGAGCAAAATTGTAATTAAAATTGATTAGAATATCGTACGTATCTTTAGTACAAATATCGGAGAGACTTTATTGTGTTGATTTGGAAGTATTTTACTACTCAGCAGAAAGGAACTGAAGAGGAATTAAGTTTTAACATTCAAAATTACATTAAAAATATAAATTATTTAATCAAATTTAATACTTATAAGTTTTATCTAAGCACAGATCTGTATACCGTCCATAATTGACCATATAAACCGTTCTTTCGAAAATCATTTTAAGGTTCATAACAATGTTATGATTTATAAAAATAATAGTTTTACAAATATAAATGATGAACTAAATTTTATGAAGATCGGCCCATAAAATCCAATTTCGGGAATTACTCAAAAGTGGATAAATACATGTAAATCTTAGTATCGACGTAATATTCATTATTAGTGTTTTTATTACATAGGTAATGATGTAGGGTATTATATAGTCGACCTAACCGACTATACTTTTTTCTCTTGTTTTATACAATATTTTAACAAAAATAATTAAAATATAATAAAAATGCTTTAAATTTTGTAAAATTTTAAATATCTTATGCATTATTAACCTTTTTTGCAGCAAAAATGGAGAAATCTCCTATCATAATGGAACAGGTCACAATGAATGGTGTCTTCTTTGTGAGAATCTCTAATAAAGTAAATTTTCATTCAAGCTGGAAATATTATTTTGGGACTAACTTATTATTTAAATATATGTATATTTCTAAATATACAAACATATAATATGTTAGAATACTTGTTTACTAAATTTACAATATTTTTATTATCTATTGTTAAGTGTTTATGTATTATTTAGTAGTTTTCTAAATTTATACAAAATTTGCTTCATGCATTGTAAGTAAGTATTTTGAATTTACTAGTATTTTTACAAAAAGGTTATTGTTTTGACCTGGCAACAATTTGAAAACTCTTTTACAATTGAAGATTAAAAACAAAAATATGTGTATACAATACATATTTATTAATATATGTTAGATTCACAAAAGCACTTATGAACAATAATTTTACATTTGTTATATTTATATTTACTACACTGAGAGAAGGGAATTCGATACAAATTTTACATTGGTAATTTAAAGTAATGACTTCAATCAGTTTATATCGCATTGTTGTCAACTTTATACCAATTAATGTTGATTTTTCTATATCTGTATGAATATGAAATTATATGTGGAATTTACAAATAATTTATATTTAATTTTCAATCTTTTAAATTTAACATTTGAAAATATTCTCTAAGAATTTTTTATAAATAAATTGGTTAAAAATAATTTAGGGATATATGATTGCTTAATTCATTTTATAGATATTTGCTTAAAAATTGCTTTTTCAGAAATAAGTTAAAAGAATTATTAATATCGTAGACTTAATCATAAATTTGTGAAATTTAATGTAGATTCAAACAGGTGACTACAAGTCCATTCTGGCCCACTGTGCAGTGTATTAGTACATATACATATGTTAAAGTATATATTTAGGTATATAAGTGTAATAATATATATACAATTTATTTCATTATTATTTGTAAATTTGTTATAAGAAGATTTAAATAGCTTTAAGGTGTTTAAAGCTTAATATTATATAGGATTTTCACATTTATCATAAATAAATTTATAAAATATTTAATTTACTCTAGTATTCGTATATAAATAAATATTAATATTTTAGTAAATGTATGAAAAAAAAACGATTTAAGTTTCTAAACAAGTATAATTTTAATTAAAATAATTGTTTTATTTGTAATAAATTTTAAATAAAATAAAAATTTAGCTCAATAATCATTTTCCTTCAAATCTTTATAGAAGGTTTATTTTGTCTTTCCGTTGTTGAATTTTTAATAATAAAAAAAAATACATAATTCTTTTGTTAGTAAACTGTCAACAAATATCAAATTGATTTATTTATTTGTATCAAACATTTAAAAATGTTGTCCCATACATTTTGCATCAAAGCGGAAATAACAAATGGCATGATTGCAAAATTTGTGCATCTGTACATCCGGTTGAAGTTAAATGTTTTGTACTTTTCACAACAACACAGCTGGGCCCATCTATTCATTTAGTCAGTCAGGCAACCAAACAACCAAACAAACAACCAACCAACCAGCCAACCATCTAGCAATTCATCCACCAAACTATTCATAGTGTGTGCCAGGAGAAAATAAATAGACAGAAAATAGTCAATTGGATGGTGGAATGGACAGACTTTTAGTAAGATAGACAACATTGCAACGAAAGACTAATACACAAATAAAAACAAAATGTGAAATGTGAGCTTAAAAAGAAGACCTATGATACACGAAATTTAATGTTACACAAAATAAAAAAAAAAAAATTGTTTGTCTTTTACATTGATTTTATTTATTGTATCTATAGTTGCTTTGGGGAATTTTTCCTTCTTAAGACAAGACGGTCATTTGAGATAATCTGTAAATGTTAACGAATTAAATTATATCTCTTCAATTATCTGCGGCAGACAAGATTCTATAACAAAAAACTTTAATGATCATTTTGTTGAAAAAGGTTTTAAGGAAAATGTTTTATGGGAAGTATAGGTGGTATTTTTAATACATAGTCTAAATTTACAAGAATATTAATTTCTGAACAGATATATTTAATAGCCAAAAAAATGAATTTAGTTGGTAATATTGCGAGTAAAATTTACTGCATATTTGAATGCATTTAATTTTTTGTATTAAAACAAATTTGAGAAAAAAAGTGAAGGAATAGTAAAATTTGTAAAAAATTGCAATTTTTCATATCTAGATAAATGAAGATAATCAAAAATCTTTTTTCTAACGAAAATCTAACTTTTTCTTACCAACAAAAAACTTAGCCAATAGTTGGCAAGCTATTTAATGAAAAAAGAAGAATTTGAAACTCTTAATACCCTAAACTATTTGATACCCTTAACTGTTGCCTTTATACACTAAAATAATTTCCGAAATGGAACTCTTCAGTTATTTATGTGCGATTTTTGTGAATTTAAGTAATTTTTGAAACAGTGACATTAATAAGACATTTATTATTGTTCTATAGAGTATTTATGTGGGGGTAGGGGGAAATAATGTTTGGATCATGACAAATTTCAAATTGTCTTCAAAACTGCGACCAGTATTTTGTGAATAAAGTCTATATGAACAAAATACAACCAACCAGACCGACGGACATAGTTAAATCAAATCAAAAATATATTCTGAGTCTGTTTTGATATTTGTTCTCTGTGTTACAAATATCAGTGCAATCCGACTTTTGGTGTTGTACGTTATAAATATTATTTACAATAATCACAACCGAAAATGTCACTAACATTACATTCTTCCGAAGAATTCTAATAATAAAAGAACAAATTAAAATTTTCTTTTCAAATAAAACTAATGATTATTTGTTCTATGAATGTAAATGTGAGTGTTTGTAAAGGTAAACTAAAACTATTTTTGTGGCATAATAAAACCTCAAACAAAATTTGTTAAATGTCAATTGTTGTAACTCCTTGTTGCACGTTTCTCAACGAATCACTATAGATAATAATACTGATGATGATGCTGCTGCGGCCATATTTTTCTTTTATTTTCATATTTCAGTTTAGTTTTCATTTATAATGTTTTTATTATGCAATTTGTAGTTGTGTGTAATTGTTGTTTTTTGTTATGGTTGGCAAATTATTTACCCAAACAATTGTTGTCTGCTAATATACAATTTATTTGCTTATTTTTTTGTTTTTATTATTGTTGTTGGTTTTCTTGTTTTGTGTCTATTTTGTTTTGCTTTTAGCAATTGCTTCAATTTCATTTCCAATGTTTTGTTATTTTGTTAAACATTTTTTTTTATACAATCTTGATTACTTATTGCCAGCAAATAACAACAAAAATGCCAATATTATCATCATCATCTCCACAAATAGCAAAACAATATCTATCTCCTGTTGTTGTCGTATGACTTGGACGTAGCAGCAGACATTTGTTGTATTGTTGTCAGATCTTTAAAGTTATTATTTTTTTTTTTTGGTTTCCTTCTTTTAAGTATTTTATCAAGATACCAATCACAATATTTAGTTGTACTACAACTGCTGGTGCCACTATTTTTCGCATCTGTTATATTCTTAAAGTTGAATTATTTTACTTTTTTTTCAGTTTGAATGCCACAATCTTGTTTAAATTTTCGAGTAGACAAATATTTATAATTCTAAGAATAAAATTTATAGATAGTTGTAATTCTTGGAATAGAATTAGTATATATCGTTTAAGAATAATAATTAATGTTAATAAATAATTTACCTAAAATTTATACGATACCCAGATCGAAAACAAGAAAAACACGTACTTTCTACTTTACTTTTTTTGAAGTTGTGACGAATATGTTAAATAATTGTAAAAAAAAGAAAACAGTAAAATTTTTTATTTATTTTTTCGTCAATTGTAAGTTTTAAATAAAGGATTAAAAATTTAACCAAAAATATATATAACATACAAAATATTATATTTAAGAAATTATGATGGCTGGTCAAAAACTTTGCATAAATATTTGAATAAATAATTATTCCACAACGTTTATGTCATTAGAGCCATCTACTTATTCTATATTTACAGGTAGATATTTCAAAAAGATATTATACATAGATATACATAATTACAAGAAGTAATTACTTTGATGCCTTTGCAATGACTTCTTAATTTTAAAGAATTACAGAAGTCATTATTACAAAAATAAATAGTAAAATAAATCTGATTTAATGAAAAATAAAAATCTGAAAAAATCAGCTGAAAATATTCCTTTATATTTTGGAAAAACCATTACCAAATGAAATTTAAAGTGCATATTTCCTGCTTCATATAAAATTTTACATTGTAAAGCTAAGTCATTGGAACATTTTATATAAATGTAATCAGTCGTAGTTAAAAATTAAAAAAATAAAAAATCCTCATATTCTACAGGACTTTTTGCTGAGAAATGAAATAAAGTCTAGGCAGAAAATTAGAAATGAAAAATTTAAGCATAAATGGAATTTTAACTGTAACAGGTAATTTAATTGCTATCGATATTTTATTTATGTTTCTTTAATTTAAAAATTAATTAATAAATAAAATAGTTTAAATTACAACAACTAATATGCTTAATAAAATAAAACGAAAATTCTTGCTTAAATTAAAGAAAAAAGAAAACATTATTGCAAGACAAAATTTAACATTTAATTTCAGTTTTTCTAGTTTAAAATCCTTTTAAAATAATTTGTCTGTTATATGCTCTTTTTCATATTATGCATATTAGGAAAATAAACAATTGTAAAATTGATGAAACTCTTTCCTTTGTACTGCACTTAATATGCAAGTCTGGGAAAATTTCCAGCACAACAAGTATGTATTAAAGTGTTGTATTACCTTTGTCAATATGTCTTTGGTATGATTTG
Source organism: Phormia regina (assembly GCA_001735545.1). Classification (NCBI taxonomy): domain Eukaryota; kingdom Metazoa; phylum Arthropoda; class Insecta; order Diptera; family Calliphoridae; genus Phormia; species Phormia regina. Next base: position 11,379 of record MINK01173666.1, read on the forward strand.
CATCAACTCTTATTTCACTGCTGCTATAGTACTTAGTTCTTTAAAAAGTCAAAGTTTTTGAAGTGCATAAGAAAGAAATAAGAAAAAGGACAAAATTAACAAAAGCATACGTGCGTGCAAGTGTAAAAGGTGATGTAACACATGGGAATTTTAGCGTCTACCGGAAGTGACATTCACAAAGTGTTACTTTTTTTTTTATTATGTTGTAGCAATTTTGGTCTTTTTCTACGGAAAAGTAATATATAAAATAAATAGTATATTAAAGTTTGGTTTTAAATGAAACATATATTTATCGTTTTATTAGTATGTAACTTATTTATAAAAAAAAACTTACAAAATGAATTAAAATTTCTGGCTTATATAATAACTTCGTTACATGATGGTATATAATTAAAATATTGGTGAGTTGATTTTGATGCCCTAATTCATAATTAAAGGAAACTAATTGCTGTTTAAGAAAAACATTCAAAAGTAAAATCACATATATTGCGTTACTAAATCTTTATAAAGTATTTACTTTAATTATAAATATTAAATTTGGCTTAATTTAAATATTAATAAAATTTTAATACATTTAAATATTTAGGTCATCACAAATTCGTTCTAATTTCATAATATTTTTTTTCTCTTTTTCCAATTAAAATTATTATTTGTTTCCTTTGGTAACCACATTTATTAATGGTCAAATATATTTCATGTATCAATAAAATTACTATAAATTTATATCTGTGCATCATATGTATTTGTATGTATGTATATAATTGATATATTTATAAAATATAACATTGCGTATTTACAAGATTTAGTTTATTCTTGCTTAACTGTTTTTTAATTAAAATATGAAAATAATAAAAAAAAAAAAAAAACAAATTATGTTTTTTTGTTTAATATATATTTATAAAGTTTTGTAATTAATTTCTTGGCATCACAAAAAAATAAAAAAGATTTTGCAATTTGTTCGTGTTGTGTTATTAATGCTGTAAATAATAATTAAATCCTCTTAAATATATATATGATTACAATTACATATAGTATTATTTACTTTTTACATATTAAATAAATAATATATGTAACAAAACGGTCATATTTACTGAATCCTAAATATACAGTGGGCACAACGAATATTGCCTTAATATGAAACCATATAAAAATTTAGTTTATTTACCTAATCGAAAATGTTTAAACTAAGTTATACCCACTGTGATTTATCTACAGGGATGATACAATTTGTTTTTTATATCATCTAAATATTTTTCATCAATGTTGTTTGTTATCTACATACCATTTTTGTAAATAAATAAATAGTTATTTTGTAAAATATATTTAAAATTGAGAAATTTAATTTATTTAAGTAAAACATTTTTAAGGATATTTTAATTACCTTGACAATATCATTTCTTTAATCCATCTCTATTCTATTGCCCAGTGCGTTTATTCCGCTTGTAGCGTATAAAAGTATTAATGTATCAACATCTTCTTGTTTGTTTAAATCAGTATAAAGATAGCATAGGAGAAACAAATTTGACTTAAATACACCTCTAGGATGAAGTAATTAATAAAACAAAATCTGCTATAACTTCAATTTATAGTTTTCTCCCAATTCCTCTTAATGTAGAGTATATATGAATGTTTGTATATTGCAGCGGTTTGTATAAACTTAGAATCCTAAAATCTTCGTGATATGCTCACCTTTCATATTATTTTCATATAAACGAATAAGAATAACAGACAAATTATCTAGCAATTATAAGCCTTAAACATTATTATGATTATCATTTTTTCAAAAACTCAAATATTTACTATAAATAATAATATTTCTTTATCTAAAATACGTTTGTTTAAACGAAATATTTAATTTTCCACCAAAATTTTTTTCTTTCATCAAAGAAATAATTTTAAGAAATCAAAGTTATCACAAATAATTGAAATGTTTAATATAAATTGGTTTACTAATAAAAAAAAATTTACACAGTTAAATTGTCTACCTGTATATTGTTTCAAAGAATTAAATTTGTAAAACCACAATTTTTTAAGATATTTACTTATTTTTTTTTGCAAAAATTCTTGAATAAAATAAAAACTTTGCAAAATTTTTGGTATTAAATCTGTTTCACCAGAACTGCGGGCCTGATTAAATCGAAATGTATGAAAGAGTTGTGAATGAGGACCTAAGCTAGAAAATTCTTGCACTGGCTATTAGTTAAATGTATATATGTTTTGGAAGCTTAAAAAAATACCTCAAAAGAAAACACTCGTTTTACTGATATTATTTACTATGAATGTACTCCGCTATTAAATATTTTTTTTTTATATAAAAATTTCTAAACCATTTAAAAATACTTTTATTTACTTAAATATTTGGCTTAATTAAATGAGGTGTAAGTAATAATATTTTAGATTGTAATTATGTTAACTGTATTTTATATAGACGGAAGAAGTAAAGCCAGCAATAATTTTAGTGAAAACATGTAGAACAAAATAGTTATTAAATAAAAATATTATAATTCTATGTTTTTTTTTTTTTTTAAATTACATTTGGTTGTTAATAACCCAGCAAAAACTTTGTAATTGTTAGTAATTACGGATGTAGTAATATTTCAATGATAAAAACATAGTATCTGATGTATATTAAAGTAGATATGTAGATAAGTAACTATTTAAGTATTTTTAATATAATATGCAATCATTATAGTTTCAATATATTGTAATTATTTATGTCCTTATTAGATAAATTATAAAATATCAGATTTATATTTTTCGGTACATTTCAGTACTTATTTGAAATAGAAGAATTCTGTAATACTTTGACCATAATGAGTTATTGAATAGTATTTTAGTAATTAGTTTTGTAATGACATCTATATAAAGACTATCTTGCTACCTGAAATAATATGGAGTAAGTAGTTGCCTCTAATGAAGCTAATATATAAGAGCCATTATGTAATGAGGTACATTGCAAGCAATAATTTGCTGGGATGTTATATAAATTATCATATATTTTTTCCTGTTTGTAGGTTTCAAAATCTAATTAGAGCTTTATTTCAAATAAATAATTTTTTTTTCAAAAGATATATATTTTTAATTAAAAATATGTTATTACCTCAATTTTTGTGATATTTTAATTAAAATTTATTAGATTATATAATAATGTCAATGTGTTTTGTGTAAATTATTTATTTTTGGTTGACAGGCTATTAAAAATTTAAAACTTTTATATTTTTAAACACTTCACCACAGGTGTAAAGAATTATTGTCATTTAAATTTTTAAAAGAATAGAAACGATTGCAAATGTTTGTACGCCAGATTGTTTTCTACTTCAGGACTTTAAAATTTTTTAATCCAGATTTATAACAGTAGAAATCAGATATGGAAATTAATGCGAAATATGTATCGTTCTTTCAATAAATCATTTGTTGTTTACTTCAATATTTATGCACGTGGCGTATGATTCATATACATTTTATAATATGCAAACATATTACTTATACGCCGATATGTTTTTTTTTTATTATATCTGTCCAACTCAATTAACACTAAAATATAAAGCTATCAACATTCCCGATTCAAAGTTAATCAGATTAGTCTTACGTTCTTTCAAGTAAAAACTATTTCACAAAAAAATCTTAGAAATTCCTATTAATGCAGTAGCTTATTTTTTTGAAATAAAAAAAAAACTTTATATAAAAAATAAATTTAATCGTAAAATATAAGTTATGCTGATTGTTTTGTTGTTGGTTGTCGCAACCATAGTTTGGTAATTTTATTTAGTGTTTAGTATTTGCCATCATCATCATCATCTACATCGAATTGTTGTTGACTTTTGTTCTAGACATTCTTTTAGCTTTTGGATTATTTCGAGTTGTTTTGTCATTTTTTGTTGATGTCGATTTTCTTATTTCTTCTTGGAGAACTAAATACTAACGAGTCTTTAGTTTCTTTGGTAGACTAGTTGTTGTCATTTCTTGCTCTTTGCCTGCTTTTGCTGATTTTCTTGTCAATGTTGTATTATTGGTAAATATTTTGACTTTTTTATATTGACATTATTGTAAATGTCGTTAACCATTGTTATGGCTGTTGTTGTCGTCATTGCTGTTGTCATCATTGTTGTTGTTGTTGCTGTTATTTGTTGTCATCGACCTAAAGTACAAGTCAAAGTAGTTTTTAATATATTTTTGCTGTTTTTTGGAATAGTTGGTGATGATATTGGAGGTGGTTGGTGGTGACAGTGTTTTTGTTTTGTTTGTTGCTGCTGCTGCAGCTATTGTTGTCTGTAAAAATAAAAAATAAAATACCAATTTGTGTTAAACATCGTTATGCTTATTGCTTAAAAATATAAAAATATTCCCATAGGTTTTGTACTTGAAACCTTTTGGTATAAGAGGTGATGTTGTTTTTGTTTGTGTTATTATTATTTTTTTATTTTTGCTGTTTGTTTATCTCACAAGGATAAAAATAGTTTAAGCAGCTGATTAGAAAATATTGTATTGCTACTTCAACTGCATGAATATGCTGCTTTCTTTTTCCTTTTTTCTCTTATTTCTTTTATTTTTTCTATTTATGTATTTCGTTTGTGTATTTGTAAGTGGTTTAATATAAAACTGAATACTCTTTGTATGTCTGGCTGACTGATATTGGCTGTTTTCTATTACTTTTCTCATATTGGCTGGTATTTTTTAGAGTACGCGAATGTTTATTTGTGTTTGAATATACGTTTGTATATGTATGTATAACTTTTTACGCTTATTTTGTGTTTGAATTATGTTGACGCAAATTTTACGCTGCAACTCCCTTTAAATACATTTAAATTTTACATTCGATTGCATATTTATGGCTTTGAGAATTTTTTCTTGGCTAAATACCGTATAAATGTTAAGAAAAAAGAAGAAAAATCTAAAGAAAAATATCGTATATGATTTCAGTTTGCCAATATATAAGTGCATGCCTATGTATTGGTGTACTAAAATAAATGTTTAGTAAATTATTTTTTTTTAAACATTAGAATTATGATTTTATATAAAAACACGTAGGAATGCTTAAGTCGGATATTCTACACTATAGATTAACTAAGTGTCCTAAGCAGTCCTACTGGAATAAATCTTCTTTTCTAGCTTTAAGGTTTTTGGAACCCCAGACTGACGGTTAAATATATTTAGAAAGTGATCTAGTAGAAGGTTATACTACAGTGGGGATCCAAGAGTTTTACCTGTTTATTAGATATCGGAATTTAAAATATTTAAAAAAATGGATTAAGTTTTTGAAATATCGCTAAATAATATCTGACTA